>CAJDSM010000438.1:17903-29471 GCA_903981925.1 Ostrea lurida
CTGAAGTTCAACGTTAATGAATATTCCGAATTTCCTCATCTTGGATAGAAGAATCGGCATATCAGAAGCATGTACTGTATTTTGCTTTAGAAAGTGCGAAACATATATTTGTATATCTCTCAAACTTACATATTTTGAACATGAAGGGTTAAGGTTACAAACAGTGATCAGTATTAAAAATTCCTTAAAGAATATAAAATGAAGAGTAGGGCAAACACGGACCTCTGGAAACATTGAGAGGGACCGGGTGTCGAGAAAGAGTGACCTTGATTAGGTAAACGTCAGACCATTCGACGGGTTGTATTTGTGTAAGATCATTATAAGACCATGGTATTTCTGAAATGAGACGGTTGAAACTCATGGATGAACATCAACATTTTATGTCGACTTTCTGGCAGGCTTAATTTGATGCACAGTGTGAAGAAAAATTTGCAAAACAAAAACTATAGTTACAAAAATATTTTTGTGTGTATGTAATTCAAACATTTTTGGATAATTCATTTTAGAAAATGGTTTTAAATTCAACTGCCACTGGAGGAACTAGGATAATGTCATCTGGAGTAAAAGTTCCTTGTTTTTATCAAAGTGGCAACTACTTCAGCTTTCCAGTTGTAGGTCCTAACAAAACTAAACCAAACTATGTTGAATTTGAGAACACAGTAGAATATGATAAGAATTACTTACATTCGTAATGTGCTAAATGTAACAATTTAAAAAAAAATAATTCAGATTTAAAGATAGTGACTTGGCTGATACACACACTATCCTTCCCGGAGGCGCTCTTAAACACATACGAACAAGCTTTATAACATTGTGTTGTAGAGTTACATGGATCTAGAGTTGCCAAACTCATTTCAGATTATGGTGCAAAAATCCTGCGAGAATCAATTGTCAATATTGACAACCTGCGATCTAGGATATATCAGTACATGTACGAATGCATATCAGCCACACACGACAAAGGCAGTTGACATGTTTGACAAGTGTATAGATGCAACAGATGTCGGTAAACATGTACTAAGCATTGTTTGTTAATTGCTATCAACAGCTATTTAATTTTTTTTTTATAAATCTCAATGTCTAAAGCGTAAAGGTAGATCATATATATAAGTTCCAGAACCAGTATGAACCAAACCAGTATGATAAAATTTTAGTTAATTACATTGTATGTTTTCACAAAGAAACTGTCGTGTATATTGATGAGAAAGGCGACATAAAAAAAATGTTGAATGGCCTTACCTATACTGCTTGTTATTTGGCTATTCAAAGTTTTTGTATTGTCCATCGTTGGCTAGAAGTGTTCCATATACATGACATTACACAGGCTTGTAAAGGAGTAGTTATTCTCTCCGTGGAAAATCAAAACCATTGTACTACTTAGTGATAAGCCACATGTTGAAACTTTGTAAACTGTGCATACTTTTATATTTTCTATGCACATGTTGCTTAATGATTTTTGTAAGTATTAAAATATGATTAAACCTTGATCTATACATAAAATGTATATAAGTAGCATGTATATTTGATATCAAGACCAAGGCCCTCAGGTCAAAACACACACTTTATATTAAATCCAATACCAGTTGCAATACAAAAAAGCAGTTCATAATTGTTCCAATCCCCACAGGAAGACCTGTTTTTCAGGACAGTCAATAGACCATCCATATACATATGCATGTACCATACACCTTAAACTCATCGATATGTCTTTTCTCTAAACCAGTTATATGACATACATATTTTGAATTTAGAATTGAATATTCTGTGTGTCAGTTTTGAGGAGAAAAAAACAACCAACCTCAGAATTTCATGAAATTACTGCCAATAAAGTCTATATTGTTCTTAATAATGCCAAGGACTGGGTTGATATGTAATAGTAGATACATGTATTCGCAACCCGATAGATGTGAACAAAGATCATATAAAAGTTTAGTTTAAAAACAGCATTTTGTAATTAATTATTCTTTTGAATTCAAATTCATTAATTATAACCATATAATATTTCGTGAAAATGTTTGAAAAATTGAAATATATTGGTTTTAATTTATATTATGAATTTTATACATGTACATGTATAACAACATATGAAGTAAAATTGTTTTCAATTTTCAGGAGTTAACGTAAATACATGTACAATGTTTGAATATGTTACCACGTGTATCATTATGTTTATCAATAAAAATATTCAAATCTATAGACCAAGATGAGCTTTGATACAGCGAGTGTAGTTGTTAATTTGCTCTTTCAGAAGAAAGATAAACTTTGTCTTCGTATTAGTTACCGTATATTTTTCTATTGATTTGCTAAAGATATGAACACGCACGAGGGGCAGCGCCCGAGTGGTGTTTCAAAATGTCATCGGGTATCTATAGCAAATCAATAGAAAACTATAACGGTAACTCACTTGTACCATAGCCACGCCCCAAGTTGACTCTATAAACTCGTGCAAAGTCTGAGTTCGAGACAGAGTAGAAATAGTATTCATTACAATTTTTGTTACATGCGTACAATACTGTGAAACCGAAATGACAGTTTGAAGAAGCTATTTAGAGCATGTATTATCCGGAGCTATTTTTCCTTAATTTTCCTTTACAAGAAGTACATTCTACAGGAGAGCGCTGGGCGGACAAAAATTCAGCAAGCAGTGTATTGGTGTTAAACTAACAAATTATCAGCATTTGTGATCACAAGGGTGGATTGGACAGCAATTCGGGAAACGAATCTGTGCTACAGCATTGTATCAGGCGGGCGTCGAGGAACAAGAAATTATGAACCGAATAGCCTCATCTTTCGATTATTTTAAATCTGTTCGTCATTAAAAACAAAAGAACATTTGGTGATGTGATGAAATTAAATCCAGTGTTTTAGAGCCAAAGCGCGTCAAGAAAGATACAAGTGCTATAATAGTCATTCCTGTCTCTGTGAATCCGTCCAGATTCATGCATATGAATCAAGATACATCTTTTAATTTTGGTGGATTCTACGTGCTTTCAAGTACATAGGGTTCAGGTGGATGTTTTGACCAGACTTCGACAGATGTTATGTTTATTTCCGTAAAGAACGATGATATTTGTGGTTTTACATGTATATGAGATAATCTCCCCCTTTTTTGTTAATGTATAAGAACTACAATTGAGAGGAGTAAGAGAGAGAGAGAGAGAGAGAGAGAGAGAGAGAGAGAGAGAGAGAGAGAGAGAGAGAGAGAGAAGAGAGAGAGGAGAGAGAGAGAGAGAGAGGAGAGAGAAGAGAGAGAGAGTATTGATACAAAAGTGATTACGCTGTGCATGTGCTTCTAAAGTAAACCAATGTGCGTGAATGTGTGTTACATGACTTTGTTAAATCTTGTGTTCACTATTCTTCAGAAATACAATAAAGTAGATTTGTTAAATCAAGGGCGGGGTAAGAATATCTATGGGTGTATATATATTGGTCACAGAAAAATGTGAGTTTGCTACATGTACATACATGTATACGCCATGGTTGAAAACAAAGCAACCATGGTGTATAGAGCTATGGCTATGGTACAATCATCATTATGTCTATCTAAACCTTTGAAAGGTACTCGCATGTTAGTCATTGTTTAGATGAGAGCATGGAAAAATTGACATGTATGGAAAAATGGACGTGTTTTTTCAAGTCGCCATAATGATATTAGAATACAGCATTGCTAAATACAACAAGGCGAAGTTAACATTGTGTCAAAAGTAATCATAATCCGAAAAAATATACAAAATCGAGTGTAGGACAACACGGACCTCCGACAAAAGCGAAGGTAGGATCAGGTGCCATGGAGGAGTAAGCATCCTCTGCTGACCGGTCACACCCGCCGTGAGCCCTTAGTCGAAATAAAGTAAACGGGATTACCCGTAGTCAAATCTAGTAGGAAAATGACAGTCTAACAAAGGGTATGAAACTTACTGTCGTAAAAGTTATTGCCACGACTTCTTGAATGTGGGATGTTTTACATGCAAATTATTCAGGAACCAGGGTGCAACATAAATGGTAGCCAGACGGTCAGAATCCACTGATGGTTCACCTGCTCCTTTAAAGGGACATGGACACGTTTTGAGCTAAATTTTATATTTGCATTTTTAATGTTTAAAATGCTTAACCAAGTTATTCTTAATGGTCAGCAAAAACTTGAATGTCAGTTGTTGAGTTACAATTTTGATACAGCGCTCACAAGTATTTGTTCGGTAAACAAGTTTCTCGTCTTGTTTTTGTTTACATAAAGATTGCTTCACAGAAAATACCATGTTTAAAACAAAATGAGATGTAAAAAAAACACTAGAAACTGTTTATTTGTGTTCAGAATGAACTTGTAATTAAAAAAAGAATGCTTTAAACGGAACGTTTACCAGCATATTCAATATAGGTAAACAAATGCACGGCACTAGCTTTGTTTACACAACAAAGAAGATCTTTGAAAATTTTTAGCTTAAAAAGTGTCTATGCTATGTCCATCACAGTGAAATAAAATCAAAACCCTGGAAACTGTCACAGCATGTGTGTGATAGGCCCACTTGTGATTTATTCGTAATAACAAGAAAGCTGTGTAGTAAATTACTGCAGAGTTTATGAAATTAATCCGTCTTACCGGCAAAACCGGTAAATATTTCTAAATTCTGGTGAATTTTTTCGTCTCCAAGCTATCTAAAGGACCGGTAATATTTGGTTAGCGATCATTTTGGAACTTTAACCTCCATACATGCATGGTTTTTAGCCTGGCTTTGCCATAGGCTCTTGTCATCGTGATCGCTTGATTTATAAAATAAACAAAAAACAAAAAAACCGAACAGTATCCAAGAAAAAACATCCACAATACAAAATAGTTTTTCTGATATTCAATAATTCAGTGAATAATATGATTATTTCATTTTGAGAGCTAAAATAAAACAACAACAACATTTGAAATAGGTTCGATTGCTTACGCATAGATTCTATCACAGATTGAGGTGTTTTTTTTTTTGCACACGTGCTATGCGCATCAATATTGAAGACAAAAATTCAAGTATACTGAAAAGTATCAAAAAGTGCTAAACTTCGTTTTTGTCTATTATGTAAATGTCAAGGACAACACGATAGAAAGTACATGCATTCTATTTCTGTAAGAATGGAAACAGTATGGACGGGAAAAGTGTCCTGAAATTCTTCACCACGTTGAAATATAAAACTCTGTGCTGTTGATAAAAGGCACACTTGAGTTTGCGCTTTTTTGTTGTTTGATATTATATAGTTAGATTCAGCTATAAAAAGGCGAGACAAAACGAAACGTGAGCGTTCATCGTAATCAAGATACAAACAAAGTTGGGGAAACACGGAGCCCTGAATATACCAGGTGGGATAAGGTGCGTAGAGAAGTAGCATCCCCTGTCGACCTGTACTCTGCCTTGAGGTCATTGTCTTCATCAGGTAAATGAGTAATCCGTTGACAAAAATGGCTTAATAATTGCTATGAACATGCAGTACGCTGCCTCGAAAACAACCTCTTGCGTATCAAATTATAAGTTGAGAGACATAAAACACATATGTAGGTTTATGATTGAATGTATGCTACATAAGTTGGGAAGTTGACGATGGAAATGCAGAAAATCGCCCTGTTTGTCATACAGTTGAGTTTTTATTTGCCAGCGAATAACAAAGCAGTTGTATCAAAGCATCAATAACATTAGAAATATGTAAAATGTTTCTGCCAACAACTTTATAGACCTACATGTAGTATGGAACCATCATGGAGTTAAAATATCCGTAATCATTGAATGAAATGCCAGACGAATGATGACCATGGTCACCATGGTATTTAATGGTCAATGATGGTTGACCATGAACTATCATGGTCGGCAATGATTGAACATGATCTTGACCATGGTCATATGAGTTTGACCATGGTCAACCATTGCACAGCTTTCTCTTGACCATGAGTCAACCAAGATCTTACATGGTGACCATGGTCAAATAGAATTGCCCATGGTTGACATGGTCAACAACTCTTGACCAATGGTCATCTAAGACTAACCATGGTTGACCATAGTCAATATAATACTGGATCATCGCTTGACCATGGTCAACCAAGAACTTGATCTCATAGTTGATCATGGTCTACTGAATGCAATGGTTCATTATACAACAGGTTTTGACCAAAGTTGATCATGGTCAAACTATGGTAATATATACAATGATGTACATGTATACAAAATATCCATACATAAATGAAAAAAAAAATTCAGAGTATTTTTAGTCATGTCTTAATATGTACATGTATTGTCATGCAGGCAAATTTTATTAATTATGTGTTGCACATCTGATGAATATGTGTTTTTGTCAAATGCACATTATTTTACTCTAGTCTATATTTATATATATTTATTATTTTGTATAAAGTAAACCCCATAAAAAATTCGGTGGAATTCCAGTGGTATCCCAGTGGAATCCACTGGAAAAACCAGTTCCAGTGGAATCCCAATATAATCCACTGATGTGCCACTGGAAATTCCACTGGTACAAAATATGCCACTGGAAATTCCACTGGTATAAATGATCCCACAAGAAATTCCACTGGTAACACATGCTATATTATAGCACCCTTCCCCATGAGATCACTATATTCAGGTCAAATTAAATATTATACTAATAAAACTTTAATATACTAGCATTAAAATCCCTATCAAATGTTCATTAAATATCTGAGATTTAGAGCAGATATTTTTCTTCAGTGTTTTCTGGAACTTTAATATACACTCTAAGAACTGAAATCTCTAAAATGTTCAAAAAGTAGCTTAGATTAGAAATTAAAAGTTTTATATTTTTATGAAGTTTTTTCCCCCTCAAACTTACATTAGTCCAAATATTTATAGTAATTTGAATACAGAGTTAAAATAATGTTAACTGTACATTGACTTGCCACAATTGAGATCGGGCTCATAATTCATATTTATATAGCATCGGGCTTGAAATGCACAATATTAAGACCACCTTCTCAATATTCCCGCCAAAGATTTGATTTCAAGCATGAGTGTATGAAGTTGTTGTAAAGAAAATCAAGATGTTATGATTAAATCAGTTTGTCTGAGTAAGTAATTTACAGTGTATCTAATAGACTTAAGTCAGTTTTGTTAGTGACAAGTTAAGTTACTGTTATGAGGTACATGTGAATATGAGTGATGATAAAATAATCATAAATTGGAAGACAGACAAATCCGGATGAACAGTAAGAAATCCAGATGTATAGTAACACAATGTATGAACAGGTAGATAACTGATTACTGAGTGTATGTTTATTTTAAATTGAGAAATCACTTCAGTAAAGGGACACATGGTCAACCGTGTTTAACTGGTCAAGTGTTGACCAGTTGGTCAATGACAACTGTTTGACCCTAGTTGAACACGATTGACATGGGTCGACTGAAAGGACAGTAATGGTTGCCTAAATCAATGGTCAATGGCATGTTTGAACCATGGTCACTGAATGGACATTGGTCGACCGTTCGGTGGCTGACCATGGTGCAATTAACAGGAAGGCAGTCACCAGGGACATGGTTTGATTTGTTACAACCATGGTTGACCAGGTGGTCCAGTGACCATGATTTTTCGTGCTGGGTGGTGTCTATAATGAAGAAACTGATGCACTAGTTGCACAGAAAACAGCAGGTCTAAATGAAAAATGTTACAAATAAATACCCATACAGAAACAAATTAACAGCAAGAAGATTGTTACTCTCCGTAAATTAAAATGTATATGTTCACATTTCAACAGTCGTAAGTTTTTTGGTGTTATTGTTTAAAACACATACTGGCCTGGAGGGATATAATTCAATTCTTTGTTCTGTATTCATACTCGAACACTCGTATTTTTTTTCGCCGACTCATTTTTATTTCTATGCACTACCAAGTTGCAGTTTGTTTTGAGTACTACACTCATATCATAAAACTCCAAACATATAAAAAATCTTGACCATGGTACTCATTTGGAATATTAGAATGATACATCAAAGGTTTCATAAAGATTTCTAGATTACTGAGTTTTGAGAACTTGAGGTATGAAAACTCGCCTCATAAAGCTTTATAACTTCCAGGACCGGTTTATATGTATGCGTTCAGATTTAAATTGAATAGCTTTCGAATTTATTTACGATCTGGCTTACTCAGCGTGTGTTTTGGGGGAATTGTTATTTCTGTCCTTTTAAACGTCGTGTTTACAAATCATGCTTTCAAGGATAACTACTGTTTGTATGAGACATCTTTTTAAAAATGAAGTCACCTGTTAAATTACATGATTTCCCTTCTGAAATTACTATGAAGATTACCTTGCAAATAAAAGTATCTTTAATTTGTTTTGTTGTGTCACTGTATACAGACTTTGTCTGATAAAACATTTCCTGAAAAAATGACGTATAAATAGATAAATAAATAATAATAGATAAATAATAGCCTCATCTTGAAAACATCCCTCTGTAGTGTGTAATGTAAAGCCAGGCTTTCAGTACATTCAGTACTTTGATTTAATGTAGTTGTGATATCGACAAAACGTTTGAATCTGTACATATTTAAACCAGTAAATTCAAGCGCTTTTATGACTTGAAATGATCGGAAACGCGCGAATCTAGACAATTTTCCCTAACCCGAATAATCCAGTCGTTATATTCCGCTCTCTATCGATCGCTCGGAGAGAACCGGAGACGGGAGGGCTTGAATTAGTCGAGTTACATTTTCCCGAACATATATATTTGGATCGTATTCGGGTATGAATGGAAGTTGATAATAAAACAACTTTAATTAGGTGAATTCGATGTCATCATATGCCGCGGACAGATGCATCTGGCAGTTTGTGATTTAATGGAAATCGACGTTACGTGCGTGCTATTCCGAGGTTTGGGACTCCATTACTGTTTGCACAAATGTACGCAACTAAGCAGCTTTCGGAAAACAAATCTGCTTAACGTCTATGTTTCATGAGGCATTTAAATTCATGTGGACTGACTTTACTCTTACCCCAGATGTGAAGCAATTGCTGTACAATAAATATAAATTTAATTTAAATCTTTAGTTTGTAAGTAAATAAATACCGACCAGTTAGTATTTCTTCAGGCCAGAGTAAATTTCATTAATTCACCGGTCCTCTTGACTAGTGATTTTTTTTTTTATTTCAAAAACTCCAGAAAGACTGATGTATATACACGCATGTAGTCAAATGAGAAAGAAACACAGTTGTTTAGCATTTTACATTATCTATGTAATGTAGATATTCATCCGATAGCTAGTTTTGTACTGAAAGAGAGTGTGTGGAGACGCAGAGCATTATGGGTAGTATGGTTTTTGAATGTTGCGTAATGTCGACATAATGAAAAGAGAGTACAAACCGCCGTATGTGAGTGTGTTACGTGATTGGCTAATAAAGAATGAAATTTATTTGGAATTGAAAGAATATTATCGAACGTTTATTCAATTGGGATGAAAATTTGTTGGACAAATCGAAAAAGGAATGAGGAAATTTCCATGGTAGCTAGGGTGTGTTTAAAATGAAGGGGTGTAACTCACTACAGATCTGCGTGTGCTATAGAAATGTAATTTCCACGATAAACATGTGATCAGATCGCCGTTACTTTTATACTTTGTTTAAGCTGAAACATAGACACAAGTATACTAGACATAAAAATTAAAACAACGTATAAAAATGAGAGCTGATCATGTAATGTTTGTTTATCGTAGAGGATTCTAAAAGAATTAGACACTGACTCCACTTACATGTACATATCTTTTTTTGTTTGTCACCTCGTTTCAGAACTTTAAGTACTTTGATTATTGTCTAAAATACACTAGCTTCCGGGGGCTTCGCCACCTGGACCCCCACCAGGGCTTTGCCCTGGACCCATTGGGAGCCTTATAGGGCGGCCCCCAAACCCCTTGTCCTTTCTGCTTCCATATTAATCTACCCCAAGCTACGCCACTGATTTACGTCTATGTAAACACAAACTACGATATTCCCTCAGCTCGACTGACATCACGATCTGGGGACGTTGGGTTATAGGCCGATTATCACTTTTACTCACATTCCCTCGGCCTTTCGAGACTCAAACCTATAAGGCCCGATACCCATGCGTTCACGAAAATCGCCTTTATTATTGCCAGAAGAAGTGGATACTTACCTGAAAGCTTCCTGATATGGAGTTGATTTAAGTTTGTTCAGGTAATGCCTCCCCGCTCCCTCCGGGGGTTGGGGGGTTGGGTGGGGCCACAATAGGGGATTAAAGTTTTACATACGTATTGAGTAGGGAAACTCTTTTTAAAAAACTGTATTATTTCTCATTCTTTGTGTTGATACAAGTTCGTTCATTGACACATGTGAAGAGTCCTTGGGGTCATGACTTCCGATTCTGCCCTTTTGAAAATGGTTTGATATCTTGTAAAACATTGAGATTCTCACCCTCAAACCACATATTTTCTTTATCCCAGTGTTGAGCAAAGTTCATAGACACATAATCGTCATTTATGGGTATTGGAAGATGACATAGGTTAAATTTAGTCCACAGTGGCACATTCTAAATCCCAAACTACTGCTCTTTTTAGTGAAGCAGTGCTCAGGTGAGTGATGTGGCCATGGGCCTCTTGTTTTTAACTAGTGGCCTTTACTATGACTTTGGTTTGAGGTACTGCCATGTTACGTGGTACATGGTAATAAGTATCTTTTGTAACACGCATCGGCATGGGCACGAAATGTTTTTCTTTTCAATTTCAATCAAGTAGGGTGCAATTTTAGAAGTTTATTACATCCTCTTTGAACATGGTATGCTCGTAAGATGCATTTCAAGTGCAAAATATACAACCGGAACTGATTTACAGGAAAATTAAGATATTTCCTTCCGATGAACCGAATAGAACCCGGTTTTCGTTACTGAAGTTTTGATGAATTGATTAATTTTTAGTTTTGATGAATTGATTAATTTTCAGTTTTGATGAATTGATTAATTTAAGAGAAAATGAAGATTAGATATTGCATGCTACGACAGTTGGAATTATCGGGGTTAGCATGACTGGCTTGTCTTCCGGATTGTGTAAATTTTAAAAAAAAATATAAAGATGTGAATCCTCTATCAATCCCCCTCAAATGAAGTCACTCTGACGTTCTATCAAACTAAAACAGGTACAACATCAGCAATTTATTTGTCACCTCGCCAAATCGCTCTGAATGGAACAACTCTAGAAGCGTGTCTAGAACGTCTGAGAGGGGAAGTGTCAAAATATGAAATGAAAAGTCTGCAGATGAAGGCATGGTTAGAGCAATACTAAGGTATAACTGTCGTACACAATTCAAAAGATAAAACATAAATTATTTTAACAACACATTATCTGTTGCTAATTATGCTGATTTTAATATTTCTATTTCTAACATTTTCCCTTTAGTCCGTTCCATTCAGAAAGATTTGACCACCTCTCAAACAAAGCGTGGGGTTCACATCAGAGTAGTAAAAATTATCTTAAAATGACTGAAATAGGTTACTTAATTTATCAGAAAATGATCATTTTTAGATAGGTTTGCAGAATCGTTTCCATGGTAACGATAACCAAAAACGC
>CAJDSM010000439.1:12062-31643 GCA_903981925.1 Ostrea lurida
CAGGGTTCATTTGTAAATGTGTAATATGTTTACACTGCTGGGGTCAGTATTGAACCAGTAAATACTTAGTGATAGAGTCCTACGCAGTTGTTCTCAAAAGCTCAGCCTACAACCTCCTTAATGGATTCCGTTTTGGCGATTGATAGCTACAATATCATGTATACTATTTTGCACTATTTGAAAACGAAGTGATTGGCAAGTAAAGTAACGTACAACGGTTCACAAACACTCTCATTTTTTTTCTAATGTTATATTAGTGATGAGAATTAATCGAGTGCAACAAATCATATACCTAGGGAATGAAATTCACACTCGACAGAGAGATCCCAATATTCGAATCGAATGAATAATAAAACCTTATTTAGATTATTTGATGTACATATCAAATAGTCAGCAATTCATTTAGATTTACAACTCCCTTCGTACCTTGTACGAAGTGAATCTGGTATGAGCTACCCTACAGTATAAACTTCGTGCCTAAATGGGAACGCATTAACTTCACAACTTCCGGAAAATCTGGGTCAGAACACATTGTCAAAAGACTACCCACATACCCAACCCAATTTTCACGTTTTATGCTATTTTGCTGCTAATTTGCTTTCTATTTTTTAGATTTCTTTCCACCAGATCTATGCAAATTTTCAGACAATCTCCTAAGCTGTCTCGCCTGAATACGGCTCCTATTTAATCTTCAACACTAATTTGAGTGAACTTATTCGTTGCAGCATTCAAGGGGGATTGCGGACTGGGGAGTGTGCTGGGGTAGCTGATTACTAATTCTGCGCCAAAACGGCTCTCCTCCCACCTGCTACATGTACTAGAGCAGGGTGTGTGTAAAAATTGTATACATAACCATTTAAAAGGTCATAAGGCAGTCATATTTGTAAAAGTTTCGAAAACGTCAGCTTGATACATTACCATTTAAAAGGTCAATAGGCAGTCATATTTGTCAATGTTTTGAAAAAATCAACCTTTGAGTGGGGTCCACAGCTAGTTCATAGCCGGGGTCACATCCACCTCCTAACTAAGGAAGGGGATGCTACAGGCTGGTGAAGGGTTCGGGCAACTGCAGGATGGTCCACAGTCTGCTCCGAACTTCTTGTGAAACCAGATAGCACTCAGGAGACCGGTGAAATGCGCAGAGGTCTCTATCCCGCCTAGAACGTGTTCAACGTTCAGGCTTGGGCACCTATGTTTACTTAAGGTCCCCAGTGTTTCCCCTACGTTGTTAGCTAAATTGGTACACGGGTCGCCTCCCTAGTTCCCCACAAAAAAAAATTGCGTGCGACCTTGTCTAACACATACATGTATTGTTCGTTTTCCTTGTTGGTATTGCTTCAATAAATGTCTAAACCTGTATAAAGCTTGTTAATTCCGCCGCCATGCGGCTCATTAGGGTTTACAGGGCAGCCAGCTCAGTTGGTATACCTACTGCAGCTAGTCATCACTAAGTCAATATCTAATCTGCAAACGCAGTAGGCCAGAAAGCCTGCTCTGCTGGGTGTCCTTGTATATTCTGGAAGTTGCTCACATTGCAATTACTACGTTTTATTCTGTGATCGGTAAATGCCCAGGCGGGGTAAATCCAGCCAATTCTTTGATTAATAGATAAAACCATGCGCATCGTCACATGAACAGCATGCAGAGATCGTATTCCTTACTGACTCATTTAGCAAGTAGTGAAACTGGTGGTTAGCTCCCTCAATACCCATTAGCGGCAAAAATCCTATTATGGCTAAAACGCGTAACATTTTTATTCTACAGGAATTTGAAGGAGTGATTCAAATGCCACAAGGAACATTGGTAAAAACTTCAAATTTATAGAACAGATGAATAATTCGTGGTATTGAAACAGTAATTATCATTCTAATGTGCATGTACCCGTTGTTAGACAACACTTGAAACACTTTCAAAACTATTCTTGATAAATAATTTGCCTTATATTGTCTGAAAATGTTTTTAACAGCAATATTCATTTCTTCGGATTCGTTCTTTCAATAATATAAACGATCATTGTTGATAATTTTTCTAATAAAATGGGTCGTAAATGTGCAAGGATACGTTACAGTATGCCAAGAAAAATAATATACAATTATTGCTGTTTTTGAGGTCCATACGATGATTTAGACACCTGAGAAGTAAAATATTGGGCTCGGTGAATATTGTACTTCTCAGGTGGTGTCTAAATCATCGTATTAACCGTTAAAGCAGCAATAATTATTCTATCATATGATTAAATGGTTAAAAAAAACTTTTAGATTGTTCTTTGCTGTAATTGGAAGGAGGTGAATCGATCGATCGCGGCAAGTTGGCTGAGATCCAAAAAGTCAATAATCCCTAATATTCACCTGAAGGGTCACGTGGAGGTGAATATTAGGAATTATTGACTTCTACTTTGTTGGATCTCAACCAATCAGAGAGCTAGGAAGTATTCAATCATATAATAATTGGTTTTATTGCAAATAAACTTCAAACATCTGACATCCTGTCAAAAGAAAGAAAGCACACCTCGAAACGTCCCGCAGTGAATAACCATTCCGCAGTAACCAGCGGATAAAAAAAATCATTTCATAGAATGGGCCACCTAGAGCTGACCTACATGTATAATAAACAAAACCTAAACTGATTTTGTTTATCACGTTGTTTATATTTTTGATTACTTTAGTTACCAGTAAATGAAAGCTACCACTGTTTTTGATTTACTGGCGAGTGTTGAGCCGTTCAGTTTATTTGTATAAAGATAATAAACGAGGGTATGGAAAGAAAAAAAAAATAAACATTGAAATATAATGCAAAAATAAAAATTTTATTTTCAAAGAGCGCAAGCATTACACACCACATACAATCGTCATGTCGTTGTCATCCATTTAGTACACCTGAAAAAAAAGTTACCAAATATATAGTATTCATCTTGATTGCACAAAATTAGATTGATGATTCTAATACTTTCGTTTACCACTACCCAAACTGAAAGGATATAGGTTAGTTCCTGCTTGTTAAGTCATCCGAAAATTTAAAGACCATTAGTGTCTTCGCTTACCTTTCTGGTTCTCCTGCCGCCATAAAAACCCCTGGATCCGCCACCAACAATGATTCCACTGTTTCCTCCACGGAATCCATTAAATCCACCGAGACCTGAGGATGCAGCAGCAGAGGCAGCGGCGCCGAGTCCGGAAGCGGCGGCAGAGGCGGCAGCAGATCCACCTCCAACTGCGGGATATGGCACTGGGTATGTGTTTGGGTAGTAAGGTACTGAGGGGTAGTATTGAGAGCTGTATCCGGGGTTAACATTGTAGGATCCGGGGAAGACATTGTATGAGCCGGTGTTATAGACCTGTCCTGGGTAGTAATTAGATCCAGGATACTGGTATGGTCCGACGTTGTAGACTTGGTTCAATCCCAGTCCAGCAGCGGCGGCAGCGGAAGCAGCTGCGCTTCCACCAGCAGCGGCAGCAGAAGCAGCAGCAGCATTCTGACCAGCAGCGGCGGCGGCGGCAGCAGCGGCGGAGCCGACGCCTCCTGCAGCAGCGGCGCTGGCGGCAGCTGATCCACCTCCAAGACCGAACAGTCCTGTGTTAATTCCTCCATTACCGACGAAACCAGTGCTAACTCCACTCCCTCCGGAACTAACGAGTCCTCCAAAGTTTCCATAGGGACCCTGTGATTGGACACCGTAATTACATCCCCATTGTCCACAACCTCCGTAGTAATCGGTGGTTGGATACGAGGGGTATGACGAAGACCCTGCCAATGCACTGGCGACCACACAGGTGAGAGCAATGAAGCGCAGCATTTTCTGAATAGATAAAGAAACGCAACTTTACTAATGATATAGATAAAACTGTAGTTACGATATGCAATCTACTTTTCCTATTTTGTGCAGAGTTGTTGAAAAATGCCTCTTCAGTAATTCTGTGAAATATGTTATCGATAACTTGTTTCTATAATGACTATTTCCTTCTACATATTATGCTAAACTATAGCTAGGAAAATGATAAGAGACTAAACGCATTACATTTGAATTGTATCTTGTTTAACCCCAAAAGAATATGTGCACCTCAATGAACTTCATTTCAGCATTACTATTTCTTTCAAAAATAGTTTTAGAATGAAAATATGAAGAAAAATATGTATATACAATAGTTCATAACTGATCTTACCGTTTTGTGTTCGGTCCTGGTGTCTTAGACAACTCTACAGAAAGCCCTCAGTAATACCCCTCCTTATATACTTGATAAAACAACTACGTCATCGCGGAATTCGGTAATCGTGGTTTATTTGGTTAAATGGAATTATTAATCAAAATTATGGAAATAAAACTATGATTGATTAGCTGATAGTCCATGACGTATCTTAGTACAAATCTAACGGGTCAAGATGTACTTATTAATTATTATGAATAAAATTACCTTTTTTTTATTCAAACCTTCCTTGTACGAGGTCTCTAGCGCATAATTATGCCAGCGTAATACGATGAATATGTACAAATATATTTATAAGCACACATGAAAGAACAATTTTACATCAAAAGAGACCAGGTTACAGAAAATTTCATAAGTTGTCTCTATTTCTTCATGCCTTTATCTTGTTCTGTAAACGGTATTTAATAAAATCACATTATTGACAAGTACAGGCAAATCGGCAGAGAACTAGAGCC
This sequence comes from Ostrea lurida, assembly GCA_903981925.1. NCBI lineage: Eukaryota > Metazoa > Mollusca > Bivalvia > Ostreida > Ostreidae > Ostrea > Ostrea lurida. Next base: position 16,720 of record CAJDSM010000439.1, read on the forward strand.
ACAAAGTACCTCATTTGGAATAATATGAAAAAGGTAGTTCATATTGTAACTCGAAGATGCCAACTAAACCCAGTGTATTGTGAGATGAGATGACCAATTCTGGGTAGTATTGGATATAAATGTTTTTGTGTATCGTTTGTGGCCTTTGTCCAGGCACAATACAATATTTAAGCGTAAAAATGACTGACAGAATTCTGTTAATACCCCGTTGTTTTGGTTCTAGTTAATTATATTTGAGTTCTCGAATCTTGTGCTTGTGTCATTTATATCTGATGAAAAACTAGTTTTAAAAAGAAGGTTCTAAAGGCACACTTTGATTAACACAATTCCATGGATAATGTATATTTTCTGTTGTATATACAGAATATGATATTGGAAATGAAATTAATTATTTATCCTATTGTCTTCGCCTGTAAAAGTATGACGTAACTAAAGCAAAATACATTTCAAGTTTGAGATATCTATACTACATGTCGGCTTTGTAATACAGTTGCATACTTTTATTTATATCTAAATATCTATCCTTATTCATAAAATCCACTCAATAAATAAAATATGTATTTACTTTCAGTAAATGGAATATTATTATTTTTTAGCATACACGAAATCCCAATGCCTGTGGGACAAAGGGTAAAAATTACATATACTTGAATAGCAATCAAATGATATCCGTTTTGTAAATTTGACCAGTTGCTACCGGGGTCCGTCTATGTGTGAGTTCAGCAGGGCTCCGACAACAACTGACAGCTGTTTGTGAAAAATAATATTTCATGATCAAATTGGGAGTTACCTAGTATGTATAGTTACCTAAATAGGTGAGCAAGTAAAAATGACGAACAATGATCAATCTCATCAATCTTATACAGATTACAAAATTAACACGGATCCCTGGACATTCCAGGTGCCATGGGGGGGGGGGAGTGGTGGTAAGCATTTTCTTTTGACCGGTCAGGCCCGCTGTGAGCCGTGTGTCTTGATCAGGTGAACGAAGTAATCCGTGGGTACACTCGTTAAAATTCGATTTTTGTGGGGATATGCAATAGCCCACTATTCAGACACTGCTTTCGTGGAATGTGTTTGCAAACATGGTCACTAAATTCTGGTCATAAGGAACACCATCATGTTTTTGTTTTTTTATTTTGTATTCAGGAAACGCTGACTTTGAGCAAAATTGGATTTTTCGGGATCAATAACACTTTGAAAGCAAATATTCATGAAATGTAAAATGTTTAAAATAACGACAGACAACACTTTCGTAGACATTAATTGGTATCATTCAAACTTGATTCCTAATTACGGTCTCAGAAAGTTAAGTGCTTGATCATTATACAAAGGGAATGTTCCGCTGATTAATTTGCATACTAAGTATTATAATTAATTTCTTCTACTGGCATATAATTATACTAGTATAAGGACCATTTATTAATTTGATTTGACACTTAAATATCAAAGGTAGGTATGTAGTAGCTTTATAGAACGTCTCGGATAAACAATATAGTGACAGCTAGATTTAAATTCGGTTTGTTTACAATCCTTAATTTATACACCGATTGCTATTACAACTTTTCTGTACATGTAGGTGGGGTAATTCTCTTTCATATGTAGTTTTGTTGGTGGACAAAACCGAGACATCTTAACCGTTTCTGAGCCAGAGTCCATCCCACTCAATTGTTCTGCAATGATATGCTTATTGATGAATTTTTTGGAAGATATAAGAAAATATCATCATGAATGTTTTTCAAACAATGGCTTTAGTTCTCTTAATATTGTATACAAGGTAGTGTATATATCTAATGTTTCAAAAATGAGTTGTTTACAGATATATGATTAAAATAATNACAAGGTAGTGTATATATCTAATGTTTCAAATATATGATTAAAATAAAAGTTTCAATCGGGAAATTTTATATAGAAGATTGATGAGTAATGATAGCTTGGTAATAAAAATGTTCAGCGAAGAGGTATTTTTTTTTTTTGGAAAGGTTTTTTCGTTTTGGTTTTTCGAAAGTTAAACGGAAATTGATTCAGTAGTTGTAAGGTTCAATAACTGAATCACCATTTGATTGCATGCTCCACGTGATGTTAATATAGAAGATTGAACAATGTGTTGATTTTAAAGACGGGAAAAACCCACTACTTTTTCTAGTCGTCGTTGTTGATTAATTAGATACGTTTTAATCCAAATCACGCCGTGGTATGTGGTGACACGCTACGTCACAGTTGTAGCCTATTCTCCTCGGCTGGTACTGTCATTCATTAACTAGAACCTGGTTTCCATGAATATCATGAATGCAACCTGCACAATGTTTATATTTTAACTGGATCTTATGAACTTTCACGTGTTTATTAATTCGCCAAGTAGATTATAAAATCGAAGGCGTTCATATATTTATTTATTTATTTGCATGTCAGTATTTGTTTATGGATTTGTCTGTTAGCAACACCATACCAAACTAATGGTCAGATCTCTTTGAAAATTGTTACACAGATGAATCCAGATCTAAGGCAGTCCCCATTACATTTTGGTGGCGACCCAGATCCTTGATCCAGAAGACTTTACCGTAACCATGGCGAGGGTCAGAAACCTCTCAGTGCTCTTGTTTAAGAAATAGATTCAGAAAGTGCATTTGTGCTTTTTGTGTTTTATAGAGATCTATGCCGCCATTAAACGTTGCTGTTAGTACCTTCAATGTATGTTCAAATTTGAAATCTTTTCTATCTATATTCTTCTTTCATTTTAGTCGGAAATAAGATAGGCGTCCAGTATGTAACAAGATTCATAGGCGCATTGTTAACTGCAGGACGTTCGCTACAACTTATAAAGATATCAATCGCAGAAACAGTGGACCTATTTATAGAAATGCTAGAAATACTTTCCTCTGGATACATTCAGAATACCGGACTTTGTTTATTGTACTGTACTTAGGATTTTATACTGTTGCTATTCCCATTACTTAAATTTCGATTGCGGGAATTGCTGAGAGTTCATAACTCGTACCCACATCCCTTTGTGATTGTACGACAATGAAATAATTCTAAACCAAAACCAATGAATTGCAGTTAAGTGTAGTAAACAAATACTGCAGAAAAATCACTTCATCTTTAAACAGATTTGAACGCATAATAAGTAAACTTGTACATGTAAATTTATGTGAATAAAGTTAACGCATATATATAGTGGTGTTTTTGTTTAGCCATTTCGAAGGTTGTTTAATTAAATGAATGTTCTGAGCCTTTGTCGATGTATAAATGCTTTTAAAACTAATACACACACAAACAGCATATTAAACGTGTAACCATTAAGTTTAAGAATAGACATATGAATGAAATGAAAACTTTATAAACTATATTCCTGTGAAATACTATTTTTGTACGTTTATGTATTATATGTTTAATTCCAGCTCATTATAATCTTATCTTTTCTGAAATAGTGACTTTGCAACAAATGCTCTCAGTACTTTCTTTTGAAACAGTCTACAGTTCAATGTAAATATAGGCAATAAATCACTATCTGCATAAATTCGTAAAACATAACTTAACACTATAGTATGTACTGCTTGTATTTTAATTCAAATACAATCTATTGAATGAGGGTACAATTCATTTCGGTTTAAAGTTGTTCAGTATACCTGCAAAATAAATGATAGAAAATAAGATGGCAAGGTTTGTTTTGTAAGTACATTTTAAACTATCGGTCTTATCTAACACGTACGGGTCACTACACTTACCTTTGCTCTTCCAAATCGTCTGCTTCCAACGCCAAAGCGTCCGTTACTGAAGCCACGTCGAACACCTCGGAATCTCTGTTGATAGCTGATTGGGTACTGGGTAGGATATATTGTTGGATACGATCCCCAGTCGAAGTTGTTAAAGTTGTTAAAGTATGGGAAATCAAACCGTCTTCTTCCGGCTGCAGCAGCTGCAGCAGCAGCGCCACCACGACCAGCGGCGGCGGCGGCAGCAGCTGCGGAACCCCCGACACCAGATGCTGCACTAGCTGCAGCAGCAGCACCTCCTCCAAAATTGAAGTCGTTGTAATCGTAAAACGAATAGGGAGCTCCACCATTTCCATTGTTAAACTGGTAGCTGTACCAGTCATTCTGTGGTTGGTAGGTTTGTACGTAATGACCGGGGTATGTCTGGCTTCCAATGTAATCATTGTTGCCACCATTAAGGAGTCCATTGTAGGACCCGTCAGCAAGGACGCACACAGCAAAACACAGGAGAGAGATGATTGTCAGCATTTTTGTTCTGAATAAGAAACCAATGTCTCAATATATTACTGGGCAAGACCTTGGCTTATTCATCTACATTTAATTTACAAGGCGAAAATAACGATACTTTCTATACTTTGCATAGCTACTGAAATATGGCGTTCTCTATTCCAGAATTATTTTCAATTCATGATTCCAAATATTATTATTCATTCCTGGCATGAACTTCAGACGAGTCACAGTAAAATAATAATTGAAAATAAAAATGGTAAAAACAAACTACCATCTACATGCTAGTCAATCGATTTGAAATAGTGGTATTCGAGACATGATGACGATGAAATGAACACCTACCTGTGTTAGAGGGACGGCGGGATACAAACTTCTCTTCTGTAAGCAGTGTGGTGCTGAAGCAAGGCGTCTATTCAGTTTATATACCCTCTCAGACTTATTTTACTCAAAAGGTCAATTATCGGGTCAATGTTAATTGCTATATGATCTACATTTAACTCACATTATATATGTTAATTGTGCAAATAAATCTAAAGTTAGAAACAATAAATCTATTCAATTACAATTCAAACAGTATACAACATCATCGTCCTAATTTAGATTTGACCTAAATTACCTTCTTCATTAAGATTGTGACTCTTTCCTTATGATCTGTAATGGACTTCCTTATCCCTGCTGATGCATTGGACAATACCGTTTTAATCTTTAGTAAAAAGCCGTTTCAATTCATGTAAAACATGTATATCCATACTTGCATAACATTGATAACAAATATAATAATTATAGTACCCGCAACGTTATTCTTGACATTTCTATCATATTCTATCGTGCGTGTATCCTATCGTATCGTGTATCAGGTTTTCCGTTTTCTATCGTGTTTAGCATTTATAAGGAACATCATGACATTTAACTTTGGACACGACAAAGTCCAGACCTTTAGCTACCCTTTTAAACGAAACAAAAATTAACTTATCTGGTGGGATTTTTCAAAGCATCTTCTAGTTCAAAGCTGAAGTTACTACAACATGTGCAATAAGAGATAGAAGCTCCTGAAGACAACAGTCCTGTAGGAGAACGAGGTATTTTTTATCCTATCAAATTCCTTTCATTATCCTATGGAAGAAAAACATCCTAATAGGAAAAAACCTGAGGTGTACCACTGCGGGAGAGGTTTTTCTAAGCTGCTAGACCTTGTAGCCAATCCGTTTGTATATCTATAAAAATGAAGTTTATTCAGATCAAATCATAACAAGTGTGTCTTCGCTATAGTTTGTTCATAATTCTACGTTTTCCCAATAACTTGTATGGTACAATTATATTTATATGAATTTCAAAACCAAATCTAAGAGTTTCAACACACTAAATTTGAATGTGAGGAAATTATGAGAATAACGAAGATTTATCTTATGAAGGATACCTGAGGATTAAGGCTTGAGCTAAGATGGACCCACATATATACCAATGTAGGGATCAGGATTCTATCAAGGATAAACATCCCTTGTTGATCGGTCACACCAATCGTGTGTCCTACATTTGAACAAGTGAAATGAATAATCCAAATCAGTATATAAAGAGCGGACTAACAATTGGTATGAAAGTCTTCAGATAATATTCGATCACATGACCGGATGTATTTGCAGATTACATCATTATCACAGCCATAACATGTGCAAAATCTTGACTCTCATTAGGACTCTTGAAACTCCAGTAACTTATTTATTAGTAGCCTACCTAGGTTTCTAAATGGATGAAACACAAAATCTAATATATCTTAATATTAGGTATTAAAGACCCTATGACGCAGAATTTATTCAAAAGCTTCTACATGAAGAGAATGATACTTGTTAAGTCATATTTAATACGCTGATTTGACTGCCGAATAGTCCGTTTAGCTGATCATGACAATGGGCTCACGGTGGGTGTGACCGGTCGACAGGGGATGCTTATTCGTCCAAGGCACCTGATATCAACCTCTGATGTGTCCAGGGGTCCGTGTTTGCCCAACTTTTCTTTTGTATTCTATTTGGGACTTACGAGATCGATCTCTATTTTATATGTTTGCCTTTATATTGTGCATTTGATATATCCTGACGTACTCGAAATAAAGAATCTGACAGATCTGCTTCATACTTGGATATTTTACTTAATATTGACTCTAATGACAGACGGACAACTACACTATACATGTATGATAAGCATGATGACTTTCACTTTGCATACGTAAAACTTTCCTTTTCTATGTTGTAATACAACACTTACACCTGCTTATTGTGTGTATGTCTCCAACTTGATTCGATACGCAAGAGCCTGTCATGCGTATGAGGACTTTTTAAAGCGAGGCCAACTACTATCAAAAAGTTGATGTTGCAGGATTATAACGAATCTCGTTTAATGTCATCATTTCGCAAATTCTAAGGTCGTTATTATGACCTTGTTTGTGATTACAAATTATCGCTATGTCATAGTGTTGTCTGCTTTGTTTCATACCCTTTGTTAGACTGTCATCTTCGTAACCCCGTTTACTTAATTTTTTTCAACTAAGGGCTTCAATCGGGTGTGACCGGTCAGGAGAGGAGGCTTACTCCTCCATGGCACCTAATCCTGCCTTCGCTTTTGTTGAAGGTCCGTGTTGCCCTACACTCGATTTTGTATATATGTTTTTGGGACTATGATTACGTATAAAAGGGCGAAGTAACAAAGTATTAAACGTAATCATAGTCCCAAAAACACATACAAAATCGAGTGTAGGGCAACATGGACCTTCGACAAAGCGAAGGCAGGATCAGGGTCCATGGAGGAGTAAGCATCCTCTGCTGACCGGTCACACCCGATGTGAGCCCTTAGTTGAAAAAAAATACAAAATTACCGAGTCCTTGGGCGAGGTGAATATTTCACTTCTCAGTTGTCTAAATCATCATCTTGACCGATATAGCAGCAATAATTGTTTTATTATATGATTTAGAAAACCCTTCAAGATTGTTCTTTGCTCTAAAGTTTAATGGTAAGGAGGTGAATCGATTCATCGCGGTAAGTTGGCTGAAATCCAAAAAGTCAATAAAACCTAATATTCACCTGGAGGGTCACATGGAGGTGAATATTAGGAATTATTGACTTCTACTTGGTAAGATCTCAGCCAATTTGACGAAGGAGAAACTGAAATTGTCCCGTTTGTCATAGAGTTCAGTCGTCTTCTCATGTAGAAGCTTTTGAATGAAATCTGCCTCGTAAGAATATAAAAACTGGTCAGCTGACAAAGGACCACAGTTCGTGCTATTGGAACTGCTTGAAGACCTGATCACCAAAAACTACAATAATATTGTCAATGAGAAACTCCAGCATTAATGTCAGCTTCAGAGTACTTGTGCGTAGATTCAGAGTTGAGTTTCACCAACAACAAAAAATTCAATGAATATTGCTAGATGTAAAGGCAAAGATAACGAACAGTGATCAATCTCGTAAGTCCTAAATTAATACAGGAGAGACATAGAGCGATTGGGCAAGTAAGAACGGGTAGACGAATGGAGTGAGTATACTCAGGAAGCGCCTGTAGAAGAGTGGCCAATCCACCTGTTGACCGGGCAAGTAGCGAGTAGGTTCTTGATCAGGTAAACGGAAGCAACGCGAAGATGGAGGCTGAGAGATCATGTGTGAAAATAAAAACGGCTTTTAACAGAAAGTGGGTTATTGAAAACACATCCAGCACCGCAATTGTATTGCACATGTATATGTGTCAAGTTTCGGAGCGAGCAAAGGATATAAGATGTCGGAATATAGTGTATACAATCTGAGTAGCATCACCATCAAGAGAGTGCTTAAGCACATGTAACTAGCTGCTCTAAGCGTATACTAGAGTACTGTAATCGCCTGGGGAACAGCAACTTGTCTAAAAGAGTAGCTGCCCGAGTTCAAAAAAGATTACAGCGCGAGAAACTTCTTGCATTACATGAATAAGTTGAGCAGACAATACAGCCAATGCAGGACGATTGATGGACTTGCATACACAAATTAGGGGAGTGACGATGGCACGAAGGAGAAGTCAGTCCCGTGTTGGTCATAAAGGATTAGATCGCACCCAGTTAAATGTTTTGCCGTTAATATCAAATGTTCATAAAAATCTCCCACGGTTAACCTAAGCAGACATGAGGACTCTAGTGGTGGTCCTTATTTCTAAGTTATGTCTGGAATAATTATTGAAATCGACATATGATGTGAACATCATTGTTATGACCTAAAGCTCTGCATAAAGACAGTCGATCAGAAGATAAATAAATGTGATGACACTATAACATAGCCACCGCTAGAGAATATTAGCTTCTTTTCATGTAGAAAGACTTTTGAATATTGCTGCCTCCGCATAAGATGATGTATATAATTCATGGTATGTCTATAGAGGGAGCCCACAAATTTGTGCCCATTGGAATTCCAAACAGATGTTGGAAGAAGCGACCTAAATTGCCTCGATAAAATAATACGAATTGTACGAATGAGGACGCAATCCAGCATGCTTTATATACAACTTCAGAGTACCTGTGTGTAGAATCGGAGTGGGTTTAACAAAATAATTTTTTGAAATGGCTAATCACTAGATAAGAATATTTCCTTTTCCATTTTTTGTTAAAGAAGCAACTGTTTATAAGATGTTACAAAGCCTTGCATTTAATTTATCGTGCGGGATGGTAGTGTAAAGTGTTGAAAAGTCATATGTTTTGATGTTGTTGATATGTGAAAGGTTCTGGATTTCAAATTCACTAGAAGTTCTTTAAGAGTTTTTAAGAATCCACATTGATTTACACCACTTTCTGGCATATGTTAGTTTCACAATATTTCTGAAGTTGCTCCTTGGACAGCAGTCATATTTTTCGTGAGGAGTAAAGATAGGGGCCTTGGTGGAAACAATTTTACTAGATCCGCAGATATATTATCTTCGAGTTTGTAGAGGGTTTTATGAAGTTTGTAGCGAATCCAGTATAGGTACGGTAGTTCATATTCTTGCCGTCCCGCATTGACTGGGATACTCAAATGTGTTTAAAACTGAAGCATGATTTTGAAAATTGTGTCTTTTGAATTGTCGTTGAAGGTACTGACAACGAGTAGCCCGGGATCGGACTAAGACGACCTAGGCATGCTAGTCATTACGAATTCGATATAAGTATATGGCAGTATATGAAGCCTCAGGGTACTACACCACACCATGATATAATCCGAAAAAAACATTTGTTACACAGCTTTGTCAGCTGAATCAGAACATATTCCCTCATGTAACCTATCTAAGTTCATTGATCACTTCCGGTTTACGAGAAACACAGATAAGGATATGTATGACTTTTGTACGACGGTGTACTGTATGAGAAATACGGGATTCTAACTAAATGCGTTCTTAGATAAACAGTTTGTAAATCCATGATGCAAGGTATAGTTTTCTTACCTCTGCTTGATTAGTTACCCACGTATTGACCACGTTCTTGTAATATATCTTGGATCGCGACATTCTCTTCTATAGAGAATTCTGGCGACCGGTCCATGTCGCCAATTAAATGACCGAGAGTTCTCTGAATTTGGGACCTTTTGAAATAAGTGATCTTAGATCCTCATTTTCAACTATATTTTACATCTACCTGTAATGAACATGTACCAGCTGGACTGTAGCTGAAAGAAGAAAGAGAACAAGAACAAGTGGGGTGGATTAATGTATCTGACAGAGATAAAGTTGATGGAGAATATCTAAGATGGTGAACGACTGTTATTCCTTGCCATTAAGATAGAAGACAGCCTTGTGAATTGCAATCGTGGAAGCTGTAGTATCGTCTCTCTCAGGAAATACAGGGTGGAGATCAGTTTAATGTAAAAGAAAATGGAATTGACCAGGAACTGAACTAATGGTAGCCGCGTGTTGTTTAGGTTGGACCGAATAAGTAATGTGCTGAGGTACGACGGGGAGATCTATTCCATTTATCAGTGGAATTTCAGCTTAAGGACAATGTGTGTATCTATATTAGCTACGCGAAGCAGGAGAGAGCGGGTTTAATATAGAGAGCCTGATGATTGGCGCAAATCCATGGATATTACATTGAGCCACTCACGTATATATTAAATTCTGTGGGATGAAAAGTAGGGTAAATGTAGCCTTATGATTTGCGCGAATCTAACCTCTCGACGACAACTTGTTCAAAACTCTCAACTTGGAACAGAGTAAGTGGGGATTATGGGGATGGATTGTGGACCTAATTGTTGGCGATATGAATATTTCTTGTTTCCATTTTTGCTGACCATGCTTCTGTCTAAAATGTTCAAAATTTAGTCTTTACTTTATTGCGAGGAGTAGTCTATGTATTTTTTCAAAGAAGAATCACTCATTGTCAATTTTGTCGGAATCAATGGAAAGATGAAGATAAAAGAAACTTCGTGATACTGAAATCCGCTCGCGAGATCTATTTCTCAATTTTCTAATTCCATTGACAGTATCGGTACAGGACAAACTAGAGACACCATGGAAGTGTCTGAGTATAAGAACCGCCTTCTGAATTAGAACAATATCCTACATCGATTTCCTCCTGTAAGGAAATGAACTGCACACAAGAGCCCCTAACACAGTGGCTAAAATTTCACAAATATATTTTATGAACTCTGTGTGTTGTACTTGCTTGCCCAGTAGTACAGTAGTAAAGAGGAAAAATAAAGATCAATGAAAGTTTAAATTATAATCAATAGAGTCCATCCTTTCCACACACCCCCCCCCCCCAAACAGAACTTCGTTATATAGAGACTTACATCTCGAAATAGCTTTAATGTGTTTTCAGTCGTAATTACGAGTCAGCTCGTTGTGATGAGATACAGTACGTCAGTGTCTTGTTAAATTTAAAATTTAAAAAAAACCTGTCTTTCTTAAACATGTTTCCACTTTAAGTTGATTTAAATAGAAGTGATAAAGTTCCTATCCTTAAATCATAAGGGGGTTATTATTTCACAGGGGTCATTCTTTTTCACTTAGAATGTGCTCAATGTATTAAACATGACGCTTTTTCTACAGGTAATAGGGTAATTTTTGCTACGTAGAATAATGGCCAGATAATAATGACACCCGGTCATTATTCTACGGGGGTCATTGTTTTTCTTCACACCAGCCTACAGGGAATAAATACTCCTCGTGTGGTCTTTCCAGGGGTCTGTTATTGTTTTATTTCACATTCTTTACAAAAATTGTGTACACATAAATTGGCGAAGTAAACAATGTGTTAATCGTAATCACAGTCCCCAAAACATATATACAAAGTCGAGTGTAGGGCAACATGGACCTCTGACAAAAGCGAAGGCAGGATCAGGTGCCATGGAGAAGTAAGTACCCTCTACTGACTGGGCACACCCGCCGTGAGCCCGTAGAACGGGATTACCCGCAGTATGTCGACAAATCTAGTAAAAACTAAACAGTCTAATTAACCAAAAAGGAATGAAACAAAGTCAGCCAACACTTAGTTACTTGATAGTGATACCATTTGTAAATCATCAAACAGGCTCATTATGAACGACCTTAGAATTTGCGAAATGATGACATTACAACGAGATTCGTTAAACCTGCAACATCAACTTTTTTGTAGGTAGTTTGGCCTCCGCTTTAAAAAGTCCTCATACCGCATGACAGGCTCTTGCGTATCGAATCAAGTGGGAGACATACACACCATGCAAGTGATAGTGGTACATTACTACATAAAAGAGAGAGATACGCATGAGGTTTGTTTACATGTTGTCCTCATAATGAGTAAGATCTACTTAGCTGGGTCTCAAGCAGAGATTCAAAAATGTAGAAAGAGAACATTGGATATTGACTTCAGGTTGTTACAGTAATTAACCGTAAAGACACATGCACTGAGAAAACCGGATAATGCGCACGGATGAGGAGTTGGTACGTATGTGTCAATTGTGTTTCGAGATGCAGATTACAGGATTTCAAAAATAATCTTCCTTATAATAACTTTTAACATAGGATTCATTTCTTGATAGAGGTATCAAAGCTCTCTTTCTTATTCAAAATATTTGAACCCATCGTTGGCGAGTCATCTCGTGACAGGTTTCATAATTGGAGATGAATTGTCGCCAAATTAATTGACGAGATGTAATCCTGACTCTCTTGGGACCTTTTGGAAAAATAAGTGATCTTAGATCCTCATTAACTTATTTTACTCACAATCACCGTTATGAACAAATGTACACTGGACTGTAGCTGAAAGAAGAAGAGAACAAAGAACAAGTGGGAGTGGATTAAGTTATAATGATTGTCAAGATCATAATGCCTAAGATAAGTTGCTTATAGGTTTATAACAGCATAGGATGCAATCGTGGTGAAAAGTATATTGTAAGGAATATTATGGAGTGGAGATGAATTGAAAGTGAAAAGTATGCAGGAGATTCTAGTAGACTGAACTTTTAATGTTAATGACGGAAAATGTTGCTTACGTGTTACGAGATCTATTTTTAATCAAGTGAATTTAGCAGCTAAGGAAACGGACAGACATAGGTATTCGGAGAGGAAATGTGGAGTAACTATCCGTAATCACGCGGTGTTTAAAGAAGTTGCTGATGGGCAAACATCACTACTAATCATTGCAGCAATTCAGCACGCTATATTCTGGCTGTTCGAATGAAATTCAAAGTGCTAGTAATAAAAGCATTTGTATGAGCGATCTTTGCTAAACAACTTGTTCAGAAAACTCTCAATGGAATACAGAGGTAAGATTTAGTGCGGATGTGATGTGGACCTAATTTGTTGGAGAATATGAAGTAATTTCTTGTTTCCACTTTTTATTGCGCTGACATATATATTGTCTAGAATATGATAGCACAATTTATAGCTTTAACTACATTTATGGTGCGTAAGGAGAGTAGATCTATACCTATTATTGTTTTCAAAAGATAATCACTCGATGGCTGTCAATTATTATGTCGGAATCAAAATGGAAATGAATGTAACGTTAATAAGAAGTCTTCGCTGCATAACTGAAATCCGCTCGCAGAATCGTAATATTTTAACTTCGTTCTAAGCCATTGACGATTATGGAACACGGACATTATTATCTATGAGACACCAAATGGAAGGTGTACTGAGAGTATATAGAATCGCATTCTGAAATCTCTTAGAACAGACTAACTCTCTAGCAAGTCGACGATTATCCTCCTGTAAGGAATAATGAAACTGCACACGAGCCCAAAAGTGGTAAAATTGCTCACAAATATATTTTACTGAACTCATGCTGTAGATTGACTACTTGCTTTGCCCGCAGTCAGTACAGAGTAGGGAAAGAGGAGAAAATAAGAGTCAAATGAAAGCATTTAAATATATATCAGTAGAGTCGAATCTATCCCACACACAATTTCAACCCCTCCCCCCCACAAAAAAAAAAACAGAACTTCGTTTATATAGAGATCTTACATCTCGAAATAGCTTTAATGTGTTATTTCAGTCGTTAATTACGCAGTTCATGGCATCGTTGTCATAAGAGATACAGTACTGGTCACGTGGCTTGTTAATTTAAAATTTAAAGAAAACCTGTGTTTCTGTAACATGTTCCCCACTGTTAAAGGTTGAATTTTAATTATGAGTGAAATAAGTTCTATCCGTAAATCATAAGGGGTATATCGAATTGTTCCAGGGCATTCATGTTTTCACTATGTAATGCTGGGCTCAATGTAGTTAAACATGACGCTTTTTCCTATCACAGTATAGTATGTGGAGAGGAAAGTAAGGTTTTTCATGCTTACGTAGAATACATATAGGCGAATATAATAAATCGACAACCCGGTATCAATCATTCTAAACGGGGGTAAGTATGTGTTTTGTTCTCTTCAGCCCAGCTCAATCAGGGAATAAATAAACTAACTTACGTGTGAGCTCTTTCCAGGTGTCTGATATTAGTTATTCATAGTTCAACATTACTGTTAACAAAAATTATGTGTACACCATAAATTGGGAGCTAGTTACAATAACATGTGTTAATCGTATATCACAGTCCACCAAAACATATATATAAAAGTTCGGTGTAATGGGCTACAATGGACCTTCTGACAAAGCCGATGAGGCAGGAATCAGAGATATGCACCACTCGCTCCGCACGTCACACCACTAACTACCTCTACTGACTATGGGTCAACTCCGTTCCGTGGCAGCGTTACGATATGAAAACACAAGTTTAACGGGATTACCCGCAGTATGTCGACAAATCTAGTAAAAACTAAACAGTCTAATTAACCAAAAAGGAATGAAACAATCAGTCCCAACCACTTAGTTAGAACTTGTTGTGATACCTCATTTGTAAATTGCAACGAGGTCATTATAAACGACTGTAGATATTTGCGACATGATGACTTTAAATCTTTGAGTTTCGTTAATACTACTGGTCTAAATCAAACTTTTTCGATCTAGTAGTTGGCTCTAGCTTTAAAAAAGATCCCATACTCGCATATGACATGCTTTTCGTATTAATTTATCTGGGAAGAGTACTACACACCTATACAATCAATGAGTGGCTCACATCAATTACTACATGAAAGGAAAGTTGGAATTTTACAAAGTTCAAGAAGTCCATAGGTTTGAAATATAGATTGTGGTTCGTCAGTTCTGCCTAAATCAACGATACATCATATTAAGTTAAAATAATTCCAAATTTATGAAGCAGATAATTCAAACAAATCTGTGTGTGTCCTTTATTT
>CAJDSM010000440.1:5856-22459 GCA_903981925.1 Ostrea lurida
AGTTGCTTGATCTTTGTCAGATTATTGCTTTAAATCACCCACACTAAACTAGCCAAATCGGACCCAAATACGGATATGTTTGCCTTTCAAATACAACTTTCAGCTAATACAAAGGATTTCAAACTAAATAACATATCTTTATAGCATAAATGTAAAAAAACAAAGAAACGTTCTACCATAGGTGAAATGATGTTTAATCATGCTGTTTTGGCGAATATAATTATGTGTTTTGGGGTATCTTTGTGGCCCGGATCTATCAGTGTTAGTGCGCACGGCACTAGTGTTTGTGGCTACCGAACAAATCGAACTACACTGTTCATTGATTTGGCACAAACAATTAATATCAATTGACTTTTTAAATGCATTTTATACATCTAAGCCTGGTCTTTTAAAATAAAACCCGTGGGGGTCCGGGTTAGAATAGGTTCCCGCAGCATCCCCTTTGCGTGTCCGTAAGAGGCGACAAATGGAGGGCGGTTTCATTCGGATGAGACTCGGAAAAACCGGGCCGCCGGTGTCACAGCAGGTGTGGGCACGAAAAAGTATCCGTCCCTGCTCAGGTCTGAGTGCCGAGCATAGGCCTAAATTTTACAGCCCTTCACGGCAATGGTGACGTCTCCAATGAGTGAACATATTCTCGAGTGGGACGTAAAACATTAAATAATCAATCATCAACTCATCTTTAAATACAAATATTAAGTAGGCTTTTTACGTGAATGACTATCTAGATATAAATGTAACGTAAAACATGGGCGTATATGCGACCCCCCCCCTTACCAATTTTTCAGTGGTTTTTAGAAGTTTCCCCCCCCACCCCCCTCAATGTTCATTGTTTATTAAGGGCAATGAATTTGATTTATTGGAACGATGGGTAGTCTCATAGACTGCAACGGTGTGTTGCATAACAAATATTGGAAAGTGAACGCGCCATTAGCGCGTTCGAATGAAAATCTTGTTTGGCACACACCGTTGCATGTTTATGAGACTACATCTTTCCAATAAAGTCATAATGTCGATTGGCTTATATTTACATTCTTAGAAAAATGCATGTTGTTTGTGTTTTATTGTTATAAGTTTAGAACTTTCCACTCAATCCTTTTGGGCGGTAAGTAGCGGTCACATGGAACAGCCATTGAGGCTAAGTATTGTTAGGGTCAACAATGAATTTACCACGGAAAAAGATACGTGCAGATGCTGACATTTGCGCACGTCAATGAGTGTCATATGTCGTACACGACAATTAGGAGTGCAAAGATTAAAAAAAAAACAAATTAAATAACCCAAGTATTTTAATTTTTTTCTTGGAAAATAAGAACATCAAATTGTCAACAGTTTTATACATTTTCAACCTAAAAAAAGTTCATATATTACATATTTTAAACCTGTAAGTAGTTCTGTAATTCCATGACCCCCCAAACCACCTTTGCCGCTTGGGATTCGGTCTTTGCAGTTATACGCACAACTATCTAAAATAGATTGATAATGCTTTTTATTTAGGGCATGAAACAGTAAATGTAAATATAAAAGTTTTAACACGACACACACACCCATTTTCCGGGATGTTTTTGTTTAGATGTTTGTGAGCCCCCCCCCTACACACACTTTCAGTGTTTCTAACTAACCTATTTGTTTAGTAATTAATTATCATTATTATTTTATTTTTTTTTTTTTTGCTTGTCACAAAAAAATCAGAAGCTTGCCCGACCGCCCCCTTGCTGGATTTTGAGTATGTTTCCCCCCCCCCTTCCATTTCAGGTGGTCTGTAACTTCCTTGATTTGTCACATATATTTAAAACCTGCTGCCCCCCCCCCCCCAATCTTCCGGGATTGTTTTAGAAGTTGTGGCCTCCCACCCCCTTCAAAACAGTCCAAGCTGTGATATGGATAAACCGTATATACCATGTATTTATTGATGTATCTTAAGGAGTTTAACCTTTGTCCATTGTGTTCCGGTGATTTTCGTTGTGTAACTTGTACATAATATCTGCTGAATTTACGTTCACTTTAGAAAGCCATCGTAAGCTTGTTTTGGATTGTCAATTTTGGTGCCAGCAGCTAAATTAAGGGTAATGTTCGGGTGATTTTTTTAGGGGTTTTTTTGTGGAGTTGGTTGTTTTTCGGAGGAGGGGGGTGTTTTTGTTTTGTTTTTTTAGGTAGAGTTTTTTCACGTCCCTCGGTGCACTCCTAGTAGATTGTAGCTGGCAGAACTGCCAGGCGTTATTGGTTATTAATATTTTGTCTGACCATGCCCATATAAACCAAAGCACAGATCTGCAGCTAGTATAATTTGGTACATAGTTTACCCCTCTTTTCGTTGAAGTTAATTTGTGGGCGGTTCGGTTGGGAGGGCACTTCGAGCAACTACTCGAAGAGTTTTTTAATCACAAAATGTCATGAACCGTGTGTATTTTTTATATCAATTGCATTGAGCCCTCTCCGAATTTTTTCTGAATTTCAAATACGACTTTGGCCCGAAATACATACAAACAAGGTCGCCTAGTTTGGCCCTTTTACTCTGAAATATCATGTTTTTCAGTTTGATTATTCAGAATATGTTCAATATTCAATGTTCACATGTATTTTCGAAAGCTATTGATCTTGAATTGCAATGACTCCAACACTATAATGTCGCAAACCATTTTTTGTTGGTGCCCTTCTCAGATTGGAACGTACTTTAAAACTTCGTAGCTCGCAACCCCTTTTGCTCGAAACTGTTTTCAACTGTCCCTTGCTTTGACTTGGTCACAAATCGCAGCACTTGTGTGTGATGTAACCGCCCCCCCCCCCCCCCCAACCCATGGTTTTTATCTGAAATATAAAAATTAACTGCCCCGTCGTTAAAGTACTTTTCCGAATCTACCTTCATCAGACACACTAGCCAGGGGGCGGAGTCCAAAATTTGTGTTTTGTGGACGAAATTCGGCGAAAAAGCTCTGGGAATGCTTAAAAGTCCCCAAAGCGGGGCTCGCAATAGGACGGAGCTCTGGATTGGGGACACCCGGCGCCTCCCAGGAAGTAGTGAGCGTTAAAGTTTTCCGGCGCTCAACTGTGATTAATTTGACATGTATTTTACATTGATGAGTTTCTGCTTCTGAATATTATGAATCTCGGGATGATTTTAACATGTTATAATATGTATAGCAAAGATAACGAACAGGTTGTCAATCTTATAAGTCGCCAAATAGATAAAATTTACTGTGGCAAAAGTTGGGTCTAATATTGTACACTACTCTATATCGCATGTTCAAAAGATATTCAGTGTAGGTCCTTTGAATGTTATATGTTTGTGATTTTGCAACTACACATACGTTACAGAAAGAGATAGAGAGAGAGGAGAGAGAGGAGAGAAGGGAGACGAGAGAGAGAGAGAGAGATGAATGATGAGAGAGAGAGATTTACATAAATTAACATTTGTCCAACCTTTTCCCAGGCTTTACCATAAGGATTCCTTTTTATTGGTTTTTTTAATAGCAAATTTTGTATTAATATAAACAAGTATTCCACTATGAAGACTGTACAACGGGCCCAAATGTGATTCGGTACATCGCACTTCTCGTTTCTTAACACATGCGCTCCCAAAAGGACTGCAGATCGTCGCTTTAAGATAAGTTATGTAGAATGATCATTGTAACGGCCGGTATTCGATTTGGTTATAATGGACAAAATAAACTATCAAGTAATGGTTAATTACGAGTTTTGTACAACCTGTCAACATTCCCGGGTAAGGATAAAATATGTTTAAGTGGTTTCTGTTTCCTTTTTTACAAAAAGTACAAAAGTCTGTATCCTTAATGTAAATCTTTTATCCATAAAACAATTTGTTAATATAACGGACATGAAATTGAAATGTATTTAATTATGAAAATAACAAGCAGGTGTGTATGTGATGTTTCATGTGTCCACATGCCATATCAAGGAAACATGCTCAGTGAAGGACGTTTTTTTAAAGCGAGGTCCAAACCTCACTAAAAAATAAGTTGATCGCTGCAGGGTATAACGAATCTCGTTTAAAATCATGCATTTCGCAAATTTCTACGGGTCCGCTATATGAACCATTGTTTTGCGATTACAAATTTCACTAGAGTTCATATGTTGACTGATTTGTTTCATAAACCTTTGTTAGACTGTCATATGTTTCCTACTAGATTGGACTACGGGAAGTTCCCGTTTACTGTTATTCGACTAGGGCTCACGGCGGGTTGACGTTCAGCAGAGGATGCCTTAACTGCCCTCCATTGCACGCGCGTGATCCTCCTTGCTTGATTTTCGCGAGGTCCGGTTTGCGGACTGAAAGTCTCGGGGCCCGAGCTCGAAATTGTTGTCGTATGTTTGTTTTTGGATTTGGATTACGTTTGACACACAGGGTGGTTAAGCTTCGCCTTTTTTGGATGCTACAACTGTACATTTTCAGACACAGACCAGCGGGGATATTGAAGATCAGGACCATGCTCTATTTATTGCTATGTAATGCATGATTTATCGTATTTTATTAAGGCTTCAATTAAGTATGTGTTAAACATAGCATATTATGTCAGTTGGGTATTTAGTCGCGATTAGGTGTACCGTTAAATATATACTATCAGAAGTGGTGACATTTTTCTTCTCTTTGGCGTGTTTTCACACACATTGGTATGTTCTTTCTCTCTGAATGTGTAATGCAATACAAAATACATTATTTAAACACAAAAAAGTTCCGGTGCCAAAAATTGAACAATTACAGAACACACAAAACGTCCGTTTGCCAAGGTTCCGATAATTAACATTTTTCAAAAACTAAGAATGTATAGATTGGATCTTTGATCGAGTTACATAGAATGCTTATTACTTTTTAACCGAAAATACAGTCAGTGAATAGAAATAATGATCGTATTCTAGAAAAACGTAGCGGCTTTTGATAAAATTTGATCATTTTCCAAGTTTGTGGTAGGGTTTTTTGAAGAAGCTGGGGCCCCAATTTGTTACTTTAGTGTATTAAATAATCACTATGGATATACGATATTCCTGGAAAATGAGATTGAAAGAGTAGACTCTAACTGTCTTTTTTCTGTATCCTAATGGTGTCTCTGTGTCCGATTTTAAAGAACCCTGAAAAGTCGTTGCTGAGCACGCTTTAGTCCTGAATACGCAGCCAAAAAAAATAAAAAACCACGGTAGTCCGCTCCCCATTTCCCACACCGTGTAAAGGTTGACAACCCTGCGTTAGCACCCATAAAGACATCAATCTCTCAAGGTAGCACCCTCTCGTTCAACACACTAAAACATAAAAGATAGCCTCAAGGTAGCATCCTCCCGTGCCTCCGTCAACACACCAAAATATAAAAATAGATAAAGATAACACCCTCCATCAACACACTAAAACATAAAAATAGCTCAAGGTAGCACCCTCCGTCAAAATACCCAAAAGATAAAAATAGCTCAAGTAACATCCTCCGTCAGCATACCATAAATTGAGAGTCTTACGACTACCGGTCCATCATATAGTACCATTTAACAGCAAGTTATCAAAATGATGACGATATCCTACATTATGTATCCAGGGGTCCGTGTTTGCCCAACACTTGTTCTGTATTCTGTTTGAGACTTGTGAGATTGATCGCTGCTCGTTATGTTTGTCATTTTATGTGGGGGAAGAACACGAAGATAAACACACCTCGTTATGTCGTAATTCAATTTTATGAATTCTGGGATGATCATTACAATACTTTATCTTGTCTGACTTGAAAATTCCGTTTATTTTTTAAAGTTGTGAATTCCTTTCACAATGGCTTCCTAGAGCAGGGGCGTGCCAAAGTAGGCAAGTTTATCTGTATGAATATTCCATCTACAATCACACGTGAATATTCATTACCTATTAAAAAACAACATCTTATGAACACACTGGCCTAAATCATATTCACCCTTAATTACGAAGTGGTGTCTATGAGGGGAAGCATCTATCATTTTATTGGATGTAACGAAATTTCATTATGACGAACTGTTCGTCGTGCGCGCCAAGGGTTCGCTCTATTTAGGTGATGCACCGGGTNGAACTGTTCGTCGTGCGCGCCAAGGGTTCGCGCTAACTAGGCCGTATCCAGGTGATGCACCGGGCGCACGTGCATCTCTATTTTAAAACATACATCCCCATTTTAAAATGAAAATGCTGAAACCTTTAAACTTTTGTGGGACGTTGCCCCTTACCACCTTACCAGGGCCAGCCCCAACCACACTGATAACCTAAAGCGGCCCAACCCAATACAAATGTTAAAATATCTCTAATTTCAGAGGGCCTCTCTCCCTTGGACCCACTGTGGGCCGATAGTGGCCCCAGACCCCTCGCCTTAGTCTTTTGTACCCTCATTGGTTGGCTATGGCCCTGCATTATTATGTTTACTGTACATTGAAGGCTTTCTCGAAAAACAACGAGGCGGCGACAATGACCATCCCTGACGAAGACCTTGTTATCTCTATTACCCAACATGCATAATATGTCTTGTCTGTCTAGAACTTGGCGGAAAGTCTAACAAGTGTACCGACTGCCCCACAGGTGAGTGGAGACGAATTTAGCATCACCAATTCTATGGTGCGTTATATAACAATTAGTATTATCTATCCTAGTCAAAAAGTGCTGTCTGATGGTTTCCTAGCCATTTTAGTGCTCAGTTTTCTCACACAACCTGATTTGAGCTACGTATTTGTCTCCCGTTTACCTGACTCAAGGACTATGCGGCTCACTGCGGGTGTGAGTCACGGTCAACATGGATGCTTTAGCTCACTAGGCACCATGAGTCCCACTCTAGTGTATGCAGGCAGTCCGTTGAATTGTGGTATGCAACTTCTTAGTTTTTGATATTCTCGTATTAGGACTTCGAAGATGGCTAAACGTTGTCGTATAATATTTGCCTTTACTATTCCAAATATTAGTAGACTAGCACTTATTGCTTATTTTGGCGCCACGTATGGAAACATGTTGGACGATTTTTCCTTAAATGAATTTAAAGCAAACATCTCTCAAAATTTTATTTCCTATCCACGAGTTGTTTTTCCGTTGATTGAGTGCGCCCACAAATTAAAGTGACTATAATTCTCGAACAAACTTTTATACCTCACCTGACCGAGGTTACACAGGAGCTAATTCTTGACCACCTTTATCCGTCGTCTCGCTCTGTCCGTCCGATCCGTCCTCGCCTGCTCTGATTTAACTTTTCACATTTTCGACTTCTATCTCAAGAACCGCTGCGGCCAAATCAACCAAACTGCGGTACACATTCACTCCTGGGTAAAGGGCTTCACAGATTTTATTCAAATGAAGGCACGGCCTCGTCAAGGGGAGCATAATCAACGAAAACATGCAAAAATCAGAGTGCGCGTCGATTTAAAATCAATTCTTCTCTAAGACATCTGGGCCAGAAAAGCTGAAATTGATATTATGAAGCTTCCTGATATGGTGGAGATTCAAGTTTGTTTCAAATCATTACTCCCGGTGGGTACGATGGCGCCACAAGTAGCGGGATTCAAGTTACACTATGATACTATATAGGGACACATCTTTTAAAAATCTTTCCTTTCGGTCAAAAGCCACTGGGCACGAAAGCTTGGAAATTTATATGAAGGCTTCGCTGATATAAGGAGATGCAAGTTTGTTCAAATCATTAACCCCGGGGGGTAGATGGCGCGGCCCACATAGCGGAATCAAATTTTTCATAAGATTATTATAGAGAAAAATTTCTAAAAATCTTTCTGATAAGAACCACGTGGACCAGGAAAGCCCGACAATTTATTGAAGCATTCCTGATATACGAGGAACTTCAAGTTTGTTCAAATCATGACCCCGGGGTACTATGGGCCCAATAGGGATCACTGCAATCTTCTTACATAGTGGATTCTATAGGAAAACCTTTTAAAAATCTTCTTCTCAGAGAACCACATGTGTACAGGACAATCTGAAATTTTATATGGAGCTTCCCTAATATAGAAGGAGATTCAAAGTTCGTTCAAATTCTATTGACCCCACGGGGTATAGATGGGCGCCACAACAATAGGGAATTCAAAATTTTACATGCAGAAATAGGAATTCTTTTAAAAATCTTGGTGTTAATTGAACCATGAGAGTGGAATTTCCTGAAAGTTCCGGGATACTGGCAGTAGATTTTCAGTTTGGTTCAGATAATGCCCACCCGACATGTTAGATTTAGTCGCACAGTGGTTCACATTCACCTACAATCTCAAACTATGCTCTATTTTTTTTTCTTATAGTTGAAAAGGGGGCAGGGGGCTTCTGGGGCCTTTTTTTTTTTTTTTTTCAGTGAGTCGATTGCGATGTGGCCTATGGGCCTCTTGTTTGATACCATTTTACTTAACACTCAAGACAATGATGAATGAATTAGGATCGAAATGCGATAAGTTCAACTGTGATACCAAGATAAGGGGTGTCAGAGCAGAATGTAGTTTTCTTTAATTAATGGTATATTTCTCTAAGATAGAGACGTTCAGCCTGACATTGGTATTGTTGCTATCCTGAGATAACTCTACATATGTACGAGATTGATCACTGTTCGTTATCTTTGCCTTTACATCTCTACACACATGTTCCAATAGTCTTCCTTAAAGGGGCATGGACACGTTCTGAGCTAAAAATGTTCAAATTTTAGATTTCCATTTTTAATGTTTACAATGCTCACTTAAGGTATTTCTAATGGTCAGCAAAAATTTGAATGTCATTTGTTGAGATACAAGAGAGAAACAGCACATACAATTATTCACAATATAAACAAGGCTCGGGCCTTGTTTTTGTTTACATAAAGACTACTTCACGGATGATACCATGTTTAAAACAAAATGAGATGTGAGAATCACTAGGAACTGTTTTTATTGTGTTCAGAATGAACATATGATATGAAAAAATCTGCTTTAAACGGAACGTATGCTAGCATATTCAATGTAGGTAAACAAAAACATGACTCAAGCTTTATTTACATATAGTGATGAATTGTATGTGCTATATCTCACTTGTACCTCAACAATTGTTCTAATTGCCTGATTATGATACATCACGACAGCTAAACATGGCATGATTACTCCTCATTATCACTTACTCCTACATCAAGCGTCTCCAGGGTCCGTATTCGCCCTATATAGGATAAATGAGATTTAGTCTCTGTTCCTGAACAAAAAAAATAATGGATTTCATTATTTGTTCAGGTGTATTTCCCTTTAAGAATTTTCTTCCATCAATGATATGCTTTTTCAAAATAATGATAGGTGAACTCCTTTTTGTCCGAGATAGAATTAGTAAGTAATGACCGATTCTCCGCTTTTCCCGTCAAAATAGACAGTGTTCACGGAATGTTAAATTTTATGTATTTAGATTTTAACGGTATGTTCTGTATCATACCATATCGTATAATATTGGATCATATAATAAATCATATACGGTACCAATTTTTATGCACCAGATGCGCATTTCGACAAATTATGTCTCTTCAGTGATGCTCAAACCGAAATGTTGGAAATCCGAAACATGAAAGTAAAACATTATAAAAGTGATCAATGTAGTGCCAAAAGAATGGGGCCAAAAACTTCGAAGGATCAGAGCTATGCCTGAGGGAGATAATCCTTAATTTTGATATGAATTTCTAATTTTACCCATATCCGTAGTTCAAGCTAGTAACATAATACACAGCAACTGTTAACAGTGAATGTTANTCAAGCTAGTAACATAATACATAGCAACTGTTAACAGTGAATGTTCCGTGAGGATTTCATTCTCCCATAATCATGATAAATTTCCATTGTCTTTATTTTACAGCTGCCTGTACGTTACAATGTCAGAATGAAGGATTCAGAATGAGAGCTGTGGCTCAGACGTCCTGTAGTTGTCATTGTCCTACAGGACTTCAGGGGGCGACCTGCGCGGAACTGGACACGGACGCGGGTAAGACGTCGTCAACCAATACAAGTTTACTCCTGCTTGTTAATTTGTTAGTTTAGTAAATCATACCTTTATCTTCAATCTATATAGTTAAAGTCAGCAATTCTATGGCCGTTATAACGATTTTTTTTATTTTTCAGACATCTGCATATTTCATTCATATAAATACAAAAATGTACAGCAAAGTTAAAAAATTCAATACAGACTTTTTTATGAAAAAACGAGAAAAGGAAAGAAAGAGAGAGAGAGATAGGAGAGAGAGAGAGAGAAGAGAGAGATGAGCAGAAGAGAGAGAGAAGAGGAAGAGACGAGAGGAGTAGAGAGAGAGAGAGAGAGACGAGTACTTGATTGGAAGATTAGGTTCCATCTGTTCCATTGGGATTATATATTTTATTACCATTTCTGTAAAACATAATTTTTTGTGTTTCATAAATAATCAAGTAGTATATCTAACTACGGTTTACTGTTTATCTGATTAAGAAAATGGGCTCAGTGTGGGTGTGACTAGTCGACAGAGAATGCTCACTCCTCCTAGGCACCTGATCCCACCATTGGTGTAACCGGGGGTCTGTTTTTGCTCGGCTCTTTTTTATATTCTGTTTGAGACTTACAAGATTGATCACTCCCCGTTATCTTCATCTTTTCATTGAATGTACACAGCACTAACTATCAATTCTACGGATTTTTTTTTCAAAAACACAAATACATTGCCAATAATGTTCAATTTTCTCATTTGTAATATATTTAACGATTATGCAATTTGTAACCAATCAAAATTAAATACGTGTGCTTGCGCGTGTAAGTAATTTGAACGATGTTACTACGCATGGTGTGCAGAATGCATCTGCCACATCAATTTCAAAATATTTCCATGAAATCTCAAAATGTTGTAGATCAATACTGGATTAGAGGAGAACGACTGTGCAAGCGCATTCTTTTGCACGAAAACTTAATTTGCCATCCAGTGTTCATGAGGCATCCATATTTCAAACCTAGAGTAAAAATCATTTATAGAAAAATCAGTAATATTTAATAAAAAATCAGTTGATCATCAGTTGAGACAGGCTACTTGCAAACAAAATGTTGTTGCCGGGGTTTCAGCAGTCACGTTCAATGACATCATTTCGTAAATTCTATGGTCGTAATAACGATTTACTTTACACTTGGTCAAACGCTGTCTGCTATGTTAAGCCTTTTTTTGTTAGACTGAATTGACTACGGGTTACACCGTAACCTGACGAAGACAATGTGCTAATGGTGGATGAGATCAGTCGACAGAGGGTGTTTTATTTAAAGCTTACTTTTATTCAAAGCTTACTCATCCTAGGCACCTGATTCAACCTCTGGTGTATCCAGGGTTTCGTGTTTTTTCAACTTTATTTATTAGATTTGGAAACTACGACATTGATCACTGTTCATCTTCGTTGCCTTAATAGACGAATCAGTAATACTAAATAACAGTCAGTTGATGATTCATAAAAATCAGTAATTTTAAATAACGAATAAAAATGTTGCTAGAGTTAACAGTTTAGATAGCTGTAGTTTTCTGTATATCTCCATTTAGATTGTGGCAGTATCATCAATCTATCTAATGGTGGCTCCAGCATAATCGAGATGACCTCATACACAGTTGGAAAAAAGTGCACGTGGCTTGTAAAAGTAAGGAAAGGTTGGGAGTAACGAGGGGGACTGAACGCTGTTGCTATTTTGGTTGGTGTCGTTTTATTTGGTGCTGGAGTTTTATGATAGCATTTGCTCGTGTTGATAACTAGATATCATTATGTTTCTCTTTTATTCAAAGCTGTTCGACAGATCTAATAGATAACATATTCTTTATCGTATGCACTTTTATTTTACAATACATTTCTTTATATCAATATTACTTTTAATTTACCTTTGAAAATTATATTAAAAAGCTAAGAACTATTGTAAAAGGCTTATGTAAATTACGCATTGATTTTGAATACTAATTACGTCTTTTAACTAATAGCCAAATTTTGAATGCATTGTTCATGATTGAATAATTCTAGAATTGAATTATGCATGTACAAACTTAAAGGGAAAGGTGTAATACTTAAAATATGCACTATATACTTACATCAGGCTGCCCTACAGCGACGGATTGGAAACAGGAATATGAACGCCTTGATATAAGATCATAGTTTTTTTAATGTAAACAGAAGCGTGCAAGGTTTCCAGCATATATAACAAATACTATATAACATTTGTTATATTCATTGGAAACCTTGCATGTCTTCCAAGTAATATTAATGGTCACATGTGCGTCTATGACAATCTTTATTTTTGTGGTCACACTTGCGTCATTGACCTGTTTTATTCTATTGTCGATGTTGTGTCAATGGCTTGTTTTATTGCTATGGTGATGCTTGCGTCAATGGCGTGATTTATTTTATTGTGGCGCTTGCGTCAATGATTTTGTTGTGTGGTATTTCTAAAATGATGCTTGCGTGGATGGATTTTGTTATTATTTATAGATTACTTGTGTGTATCATTTCTATGGCGACTCTTGCGTCAATGACTTTTGGTGTGGGCCTATCATTAAGGTGGCACTTGCATGATTACTTTTGTGCGCTATTCTAGGCTGAAGCCAACTCGATCATAAAGGCCACGGTTACATCTATTGATCTTCCTTTCGACTCAAATAACGACTGTCATCATTGGCTGGAATTCCGTGACTATCTTATTGGCGATGACGGAAAAGAGTAAGTTTGTATTATTTGTTGAACTTTGAACTATTTTGATTTGCTGTGACGAAAAGAAGGCATGTTATTTTCCAAGAAAAGTTTAATTAGTCAGTGTTAATGTTGGTTTGGCATTTTATTTGCAAATATTTCACATTGAAAAAGATTTTTTCCTTAAATATATATCAGAATAAAATATAGCCTTAGTATAGGTTGAGTATAGATAAAAAGAAACCAATTGAAAATTTCACATTTACACTTTAGAGTGCTTTCGCCTCAACTAACTGAATGAAGCAGACAGGGGGAATGCATTGCTTATGTAATACTCTCAGAAAGTTTCTAAGCAATTGGATTCAAAGTCAAGGAAACACTTGTTAATATACCGTATACGGTTTTTTTGCGTATCACAATTTTGCGAATCTGTCCCAAAACACTGCTATTTTAATTTGCGTGTTCTCTTTGTTTGCGATTCTTGGTATTATCTGATAAATTCAATATGGAATACAGTTGGTGTAAATTTTATGCGATTCAATTGTTTGCGATTCAAACAATACTCGCAAATAAGCGAAAATTAGATTATCGCGAAAAAACCCGTTATCGGTAACTCGTTTTGTTTTCATTTAGATTGTGTGGACAGTCCAGCAATCCAAAGGTCTACACACAGACCAACATCGGCGAGTACTCTCCCTTCATGATCAGATTTAATGCCAGAAAAAACTTTAGCCCGCTGGGGACAGGTTTTACTATTAAAGTGGAAGCCCTACAATCAGGTAACAACATTAATGGTATATAAATTTTGTTTGGCATTTTCATTGCATTGACTTATAAAACAAAAATACGAGAACGGTTGACAACCATTCTTCCAAAACATCATGACCAGGATAAGCAAGACACAGGGAAACCCACCAACAGACTTTAATTTTATTGATTTAATAATTTGATGAGAATGTGAGCATGAAATGATATTGAATATATATATTATGTGTGTCATCAATTGACCAGAATTACGTCATGTATTATCCAGCATGACGTCATTTATTCTTAAACAATGTTTCATTATTTTTTTGCGAAAAGTGCTCAACCAGTCCTATCACGACTTTTATATATACTTTTGCTAGATTTACAAAACAAATTTGTGAACACTTCTTCGCAAATTGAAACTGTCATCTTAAATGAATAACACACGCATGTATTTTTTCTGTCAAATTACATCCTATTGTAGCGTAGCACTCCTTTTAAGGTACAGTCCCTGAAACGTGCTACTTTACCATTTTCCCGTGCTTTCAGCATGCGGTCACCCTGCGTTCATCGTGCGGTCAGTCATTTTTATTCATTTGTTCAGCGTGCGTTCAGCGTGTGGTCGCCGTGTGTTTACCGTGCGTTCAGTAGAACGTTTCAGGGACTGTACCTTGTACCACCTCTGGTGCGTACTCTAGTCCATGTGTGCCATACTCAAGATTTTGCATTCTCTATAGGAATTATGAAACTGTGGGCATGTTCCTGACATTATCTTAAGATCCGTCTTAAGACATATCCTAAGATGTATCTTGAGACATATCTTATGGCCAGTCTGAGACATATCTTAGGATGTAAACGGAAGCTGTCTGAGACATATCTTAAGTTACGACATCTCAAAGTAGTTTATCTAGTGAAAAGTCAGTGTTCATTGTCAAATTAACATGGAGTCATTCACGTTTTATGTTCAAATGGTACCCCCTTCATCTAAATTAATTAGGTTATTTATATATTGTTATAAAATGTAATTTGCAAATAAAATGAATACAAAGTTGGAAAAATTACAAAATGCATTGTACCAAATTAATTGAGAATATCCATCAATATGCATAATAAATGCACAAACACTGTGCTTTGTTTCATCTTTTTTGCATTTCATCAGCCAATAATATCGATGATTGATTTTCACGCATATTTACAACTAGCTGCAGAACCACGGTCAGACAAAAATATAAAACCATAACGCTACAGTTCTGCAGCAACCACCCGTGCGTTCATATTATATTATAGTAGTAGCAGTATTCTTTAAAATACATGTTCACTTTTAATTTTATGTGATAAATTGAACAAATGAATGTAATTATCAAGCAAATCTTCCGTTGATTAGTCTTATTCTTGTGGTGAAACCATCATTGAAGGGACCAATGTAAGGGGCACGTCCAATTCGTCCTCTGTCACGGGCATTTTACAGTCCGCCAGTATGGGAATCCCATTGATGACACTCATGTGAAATGATACGGGTAGTGAGCGTGACCTTTATGGTTGTCTTGACCCGTGGGGATCCGGGTTATAATAGGTCCCCAGCATCCCCTTGCGTGTCGCCTCGACTGAATTCATTTGGATAAAACCGGACAAACCGAGGCCCTGTGCCACAGCTGGTGTGACACATAAAGATTATCCCTGTTCAAAGCCTGAATGCCGAGCACAGACCTAATTTTGCAGACTTCACCGGCAATGGTGACGTCTTCATATGAGTGAAATATTCTCGAGTGGCATTCTGTACTAACAGATGATATCTCTGCCATCAAAATAATCTAATGGCTTGTCAATATACCATTATACTGTCAATATACCGAAATAGCCATTCATGATGTAGGTATCGGTCTCCCATTCTCGTATTTATTCGTTACGACAGCTGCTAGGATGTCTTAAAGTTAAAACAATTTTTAAGATGTATTTTAAGTTTGGACGTCTTCAACAAACTATCTTCAGACTAAGATGTGTCTTAAGACTTGTCTAGGATACATCTTAGTCCTAAGATACCTTCATGAACATGCCCACTGATTGTTATTTTTACCTTTCCATTGAAATGATTTCACACAGACAGCTTAGCGTTGTCTTTCACAATATCTTGTCTTTTACAGGCTGCATGAGTTCTCCCTGTAAGACAGGATCCCTATGTTCAGAAAACGACGGGGGCGGAGCGTACACGTGCACGTGTTCAAACGGCATGTCGGGCACCAACTGTGACGAATTCAGAGGTAATTTATCTGCTGTTAATGACGTCATAATATGTCGGGGAAAATTCTGGACGAGAAAAAAAAATCGTAATTAAGAAACTTTGATTTTACGAAAGAGGGGTAATGTTATGTTACTGAATTGACTACGGATTGTTCCGTTAGCCTGATCAGACTATGGCTCACGGCGGGTGTGACCGGTCGACAGAGGATGCTTATTCCTCCTAGGAACCTGATTCCACCTCTGGTATCTCCAGGGGTCCGTGTTTGCCCAACTCTTGTTTTGTGTATTCTATTTGTTAGACTGTCATTTCTCTACTAGATTGACTACGGGTAATCCCGTTTACTTCATTTCGACTAAGGGCTCACGGCGGGTGTGACCGGTCAGCAGAGGATGCTTACTCCTCCATGGCACCTGACCCTACCTTCGCTTTTGTCGGAGGTCGCGTTTGCCCTATACTCGATTTTGTATATGTTTTTTTGGATTATGATTACGTTTGCACAATGTTAACTTCGCCTTTTTGTATTTAGGACTTATGAGATTTTATTTACCTTTACATATAGTGAGCTATGTCTGTTTTCAGCTCCGGCATATAATTTTTGTGACACGGAAGATGACTACGGCACATGCTTGTTTGACCAAGACAATTCTGGCACTATCATTTGGAGTTTTAATACAGTAAGTACGTCTTTGGTATGGACATAAAATTTTGTAAAAGTTAATGAACCACTTTATGACAAAGCTCATTGCATACACAAATTGCATATGTATTATGTATTGTATTATGTTTATATATTGTATATATACACTCGACTTTGTACGATATATCAAATTTATATGTTTTGTGATTATGATTACGTTTAAGGTCATACGCAACGTTCTTTATCTGTATACATTTTATAGATCTATTCTAAATATAAAATCATAGTTCCCTTAGATATTCTTTGAGAAAAAAATAAGATCATATTTACTGTGTTTTGGAAAAGATAACAGTTGATGATGAATGCAATTTGCACAG
>CAJDSM010000441.1:10500-30500 GCA_903981925.1 Ostrea lurida
TCCCTTTCATAGGAAAGTGAGTATCGCCACCATGTTTACATAGGCTTCACGCCCTTAACAAATACGATGTGCCAACAGTCTGAATTAGGGAATATATAATTTCCGAAATATTTTAGGCATATGGTTTCAGTGTGAAATAGTTGAATATATTAACCTCTAACTGTAAACCTGTAAGCCATTATTATCCAATTCTTTGTTATGCGTATGCACCATAAACCCAATTTAAGACGTAATTATGAATGCAGTCTTGCTTTTGATATTTCAAATTAAGGATCATAACAGCAGCAAAAATAACACTGTGGACGTTTTCCACAAAGTTCAAATTTCACAAAATATTAATTTTGGTTTGGTCCACGGGTACAATATTTCCGCTGATTTGCATATTACGTACATGAAAATAGATTAAATGCATTGCGTCTGCTGATATGAAATTTCTTCGATTCTGTGTGCCCGCAGACGACGCGAAAAGGGGTACCGCGAGTAATACTGTACGTATGTATATCGATCTTGGAAAAAACACAACGCTAACTCCACGTACAAGTACTGTTAAGTTGTATAAAACGATGATGGAGTTTCTCATTAACAATATCTCCAAAGTCATCTGTGAGTAGGTCTTCCAACAGTCTGTAGGAATTCCTATGGGAACTAATTGTGCTGTTTTATTGACTGGCCTGTTGTCATAGTCTTACAAGACAAACTTTATTTTAAAAAAAAAAACTCCACATGATAAGAAAAAAATATGTTTGTGGCCTTTAACGTGGCAGTAATGATTATGGATGTTGTCCATCACAGGCTCTTCAAACTACCGCGGATTACGGATAGTAAACTTTCCGAATCTTCTCACCGGTTCCTTAAGCTAAAATTTAGTAATAAAAGAATAGATGCCGTTAACATAAGCAACATTCTTCGTCATAAAAAAGTCCAGTCGTGTATTCCAGCACATTTTAATTCAAGTCTACACCCTGTATTTCCTACAAAATTGCATCCAAACTTTTTAATTACAAGTAAACTCTACAGTGCCTATTTGTAAAGGCAAAGATAACGAACATTGATCAATCTCGGAAGTCCTAAATAGAATACAAAAACCAGAGTTGGGCAAACATGGACCCTTGGACGCGCCAGGGATGCGATCAGATGCCTAGGAGGATTAAGCATCCCCTGATCACACCCGTAATGAGCCCATTCTCTTGATAAGAAATACTGACTGATCCTACCTCAGGTGTGTCCAAGGGTCCATGTTTGCCCAACTCTTGTTTTGTATTCCATTTGAGACTTACGAGATTGATCACTGTTGGTTATTTTTGCCTTTATATTAACATTTTGAAATGCATGTACCATATTTCAAAGACTAACTTTGGTATAATAAAAGAAATTATATTATCTGGAGAAATTAAAAAACTTGGAAGTAGCCAAACTCTATGATTTCAATCCGTGAAAGAACTTGTAGAATGTTTGATAATGCGGATGGATTTCTACATACAAACATGTAATGCACCCTGTATCATTTAGACATCAATTGTCAAAGTTCAAATGCGATAAAATTTCACAATAAAATATCAAATTTCAAAGTTGAAAATGCTTGGAAATAATCTTGTACGATGTGACTTCTCGATTCAGTTCAACTATTACATTTAGCCTAAAGGCGCTCGGTGCTGTTACCGGAAGTCTCTCTTTGATTCTCGATCTCGAATCATTTAGCATAGGTAGAGATTGATTGATTATTTGTTGTTTATTGTCCCGTCGAGAATATTTCACTCATATTGAGACGTCACCATTGCCGGCGAAGGGCTGCAAATTTAGACCTATGCTTAGCACTCACGACTTTTTGCAGTTAGGGTTCCTTTGCGTGTCACACATGCTGCGACACGAGACCTCCGTTTTTAAGGTCATTTCCGAAAGACCCGTGATTCTCACTTCTAAATGCCGAGCTCTTGGCAAAGGAGCAATCACTACCTATTTTCACGTCTTAGGTTTGACGAAGCCGGGTGCCGAGCACGGGGCTCGAACGCACGACCTCCCGATCACGAGGCGAGAGCTCTATCTCTGAGCCACCGCGACCGATTCATAGGTAGAGAATGATTTTTACTGATAAAAATAGTATCGAGAAACTATCAAATAATATTTTAACTTAAAAGTACGACTTTGACGTGGGCACTGAAAATCAACACTTTTAATATTCCCAACATTAATGCTCCAACTTGAAGAAAAAGACATGTTCAGTGTGTTTAATGAAATATTTGCATGTATATTTAAACAATTTATTTAAACAATTTCTTTTTAAAAAATCGACCTAATTTTACTATGAAAAGCAGGTGCTAGAATAATGTGTAGTAAATTGTTCATTTACTAGACTGAATTTTTTAAATAAGCAATGATTTGCCAATATACTGATTCATAATCCTGGGTTTGAGAGAACTAACTTTTATGAAACGAAACATTTTAATAATCGCAATAATAAAACATAGTCTGGTTGTAGTTTGCATTTGTTTTAAATGGCTTGGGAATTCAATTTTGTAGACAGGCCTAGTCGTTTTTATGTACAATGTATTTATTTGCAACAGCTTTCTATCTCTTTTCATTTGCTCACGAGCGATCGATCCGTTTACATTATAAGACTGGGCAGATCAAAAGATCGATCGTCGGCTTAGCGGATCAGATCTAATTAAACTTTGTTCCCTGCTACTTTGAAATAATATCACATATTAAAGCTTGTCTGAAAATATGTAGATTTAACACTGCGAACCTGTTACGTTCATATGCTTTCCCCGGAATTTGCCGGGTTGAGCATAAGTGAACCTCTCGAATACCACTACCGAGAAAATTCCTCTTTGAAAAATATCAGCAGTTGGTAAGATCACGAAAAAATGTTCTCGATATAAATATGGCTGTATTATCGAATCATTCAATCCCACCCTCCCACACTAACTTCTGGGGTTTTTTTTTGGTTTTTTTTTGGTTTTTTTTTTTTTTGCCTTTTTCTGTTGCAGGCAGTTCAACACTAATATATATACTCCGAAGCTGTTTCGGAGTGAGTGTTCCTTGCACCCCAACTCAACTGGAGGGGTGCCTATAAACATTGCAAAGAATGGGATATTGGCCCCTTAACCGTTTATGACATTGGCTGTCAATTTGTTTGTTGTCTATTATTGATTGATTGCATTGTTGCAAAGTCGGGGGATCATCCATAGCTCAATTTTTGTTTGCCGTGTATTGATTAAATTTACAAGGGACATGGACCCCATATACATTGATAGCGTTGGCTGTCAATTTGTTCACTGGATATTAATTCTTACTGACTTATTGTGCTTTGTATTGATATTACATAGTGGGCTTGTGTACTTGCGAATTGAACACCCAGTGCACAGTCCAATCATTTACGGTTGTTACCAACCTTGAACAATGACTTTGATTGTTTTACTTAACTTGTATTGGTGACGTTTGTGCACTTGAGAATCAAACGAGTGCACAAATTAACCCACTTATGGGTAGTCACTTGATTAGTTGAAACCTCTGTATTGTGGAGGCGGCTTTTTGGTAGCCCCCAAAAATATCACCGCGGCCAGATACGCCATTAACCAATAAACTACATGTTTATGCATTTTACTCAGTGGTTTTGTGTGTTTGGTAACAGGTGTCAGTGTTAATATCCTAATTCATATCCGCTCAATCATTGAATTATCCAGATAAGAGAAAGATGAAAAGACTAGCTTTGGTAGAAAAGATGAAATGAAGGGTGATACGATTTAATGGAGTGGGTCTTTTTTAAAGCGCTAGCTTAACGCTTTATTGTCGTTACTCAGAGTATTTTTCACTTCCGGATTACCGCCACCTACAGGCAGAATCTAGAGTTCCTGTGTAGCACCAATCAACGGGGTACCCATATAAACCATACTACCCATAATGCTCTGCGTTTAGCTTGCGGAACGACCTCTGGCGGAAGTTTGCGTTTAAACAAGAATGGGATGACATTCTCAATTGCTGGGGTTGTCATTTGAAAATATAGTCCGTAAACAATAGATAAATTATGAATAGAAAACTACATGTAATTTTATTGAATAACATGTCTAAGAGAAACTAAATACAAAGTGATGTAAAGCAGGAAGGCCTCAACCAAAATTGTAAATTTTGTGATCCCCGGGATAGGGATTCTGTCTCCAGGGCGGGACCAAACTTGGTACATAGTAATTATATGTAAAGTAGCGATATTGTCTCTGGGATCAAGAACATTATACATTCTACCTAGAGTCACCATATCATACATATGAATTACCCATGGGTCAAAGATGTTCTCTATCGAATTTGGGGTCAAAAGGTCAAATGCACTGGACATCAAAGAGGCAATACGATTCCCGGGCTCTTCAGCATTATTCTTTCTACCTAGAGTCACTATATTATGCATATACTACTCATGAGACAAAGATGTTTTTTATCGAATTTGGGGTCAAAAGGTCAAATGCACTGGACATCAAAGAGGCAATACGATTCCCGGGCTCTTCAGCATTATTCTTTCTACCTAGAGTCACCATATCATACATATGAATTACCCATGGGTCAAAGATGTTCTCTATCGAATTTGGGTCAAAAGATCAAAGGTCAAGCTCATTGGACATTAAAGTAGCAATATGGTTTTCAATTTAAATTCTTGTATTTTGAAAGATAATAACATTTTAACATTGAACAAGACTCCATATTGAGACTTAGAAATGCAAATATGAGACGCCTTGTGTGGGTCATGATACTCAGGTCCCATATGTAAGGCAAAGATAACGAACAGTGATCAATCTCGCAAGTCCCAAATAAAATACAAAAACAAGAGTTGGGCAATCACGGACCCCTGGACACACCAGAGGTGGGATCATGTGCCTAGGACCCATATACAACATTTCTCGAAACATAATTCCAGCAGCTATATATAACAAGCTATTAATATTATGCATGGAGCTTTATATAGGTATAATGTATTGCTGGGTGCATTTTCAGATTCATCGACATCGTACTTCCTATTTGCCGAGAACTTTGATTTTTTTCATATATATGCTTATATAACATTTTTTCGTAACATAATTCTGAGAAACTTTTTTATCACAGGCTACAAATATTTTGCATGAAGCTTTATATAGGTATGATGTCTCGTGGGATGCATTTTCAGATTCATCAGACATCTACTTCTTGTTTGACGAGGACCTGGAATGTACAACTATATTGACAGTTTTAATAGGCTTAGAGCGGAGTATAGCTTGTGAGCATCTTGTTAATTTAACTTTACAAAATAATTACTTAATATGCTTTACAGACAATGTTTCCCTTAGTATTTATCTTTATAACAGCTAATTACTGGACTAGTCATACCTCAAACATCTTGAATTCTCTTAAAACAAATATTATGTATTGCCTATAATTTAAATTGAATTTGCTCAATTTCATATGAAAGATCACAGACAGTGTTGTAGGCTGGTTGACGATGAATTGCATCCTATCGTTAAAATTGTTAAATCTCTTTGCATACATTGTATATTATGTTCCACTTCATATTCTTCCTTTACTGAATAAAGCTTTGAAAAACAGTTATATTGTAATCTTAAGTTTAAGTAAATATGCTTTGAGCTAAATAAGTTTTTAATTGAGGCTTTGTGTCATATTTATTGTCTGTATTTTTCAATCCATTTGGTGCTTTTTCTTAACAAATGTGCCCCCCCCCCCCCAAAAAAAACCCCAATAACCCCCAAACAAAAAAAATACCATGCACCGTATATAAATTCCTTTGTCTTAATTCAAAAGCTTAGCGGCGGTACGTGGCAGTTATTCAGAGCGTTTGCCTAGCATGCAGAAGGTTGGATGTTCAAATTCCAGTAGTGGCAGTCCGGTAACAGGTGTGATCAAGCGTCACGGGTCATTGGAAATTACCATATAAACGGATAACCTGTGCCACAGTAGTTGTGGCACGCTGAAAAACTATCACTGCTCAACGTATGACTCCCCGATCATAGGTCAAAATTTGCTATCCTTCACCAGTAATGTTGACGTCTTCATAGAAGTAAAGGATTCTCAAGATGACAAAAACAACACACAAACAAACAAACAAAAGCTTAGCGCTTTTCTGTACTTTAAGTACTTTGATTTGTTTTGTTTCTAAGAAAGACTTCATTATTTGGAAATCGATGGGACCGAGATAAAACTTCAAGAAATCCGCGCACTCGAGATATGAAGGGTAAAAATAAAAATTAGTGGGTGAGACTTTTAATTCACTTCGACATAGCCATGGTATTCGACATATCAATGTTCGAGATAGCGGAGTTCAACGGCATATTGAACATTTTGGAACTGCACAAAGACATGGGTTGTTTAGCATAAACTGCCACGTACACTTTGTGTACCAAAGGGACATACATGTAGCTACTGTAA
This sequence comes from Ostrea lurida, assembly GCA_903981925.1. NCBI lineage: Eukaryota > Metazoa > Mollusca > Bivalvia > Ostreida > Ostreidae > Ostrea > Ostrea lurida. The sequence continues at coordinate 16,903 of CAJDSM010000441.1, forward strand.
GACAAAATGATTTTTATGATACTTTATAAGTCGATTTCTATGCAAACAGAAATTTACACAATGTTTAAAATGGTCTTCAGGATAGAGTATGAATAAAGTAGTTATCCAAAAATCTAAATTTTCAAATATTTGTTTGGAAATATGATTTATTGAATTATGAAAATTAAACTTGAAGGAGTTTTAAGGTATCTACTAAATATTTGTGAAAATGATTAATTAAGGTGTGCTAAGGAAATGTAGAACGCAACTGTATAACAAACAATTATCAATCTCATAACTCATGCCAGGATTACAGAAAGATTAGTTGCGTAAACACGGACACCTGGACTTACCAGATCTGGGATCATGTGTCGAGGAGGAATACGCAACCCCTGTTGATCAGTCACACTCAGCGTGAGCCCATTATCTAAGTATGTATCTTACACTGATAAATATTTTCAAAAAGGCTATAGCGTTCTCGTTGTGAATTATTCAATGTTAAAGAGGTACAACATACACGTAACTAATTTTCATGAAAAGCAGGAACAGTGATCAATCTAATATTTTTATACAAAATTAAGAGAAGGGTAAATCCAAACCTTGGACATACATGTCCCCGCTCTTACAAGCCCCGGGCTCAGAATTCGCAGGAACTTTTAAGTTGGGTGGGCTGGTGTTGCTGGAAGAGTGACAAAGCATTCACACAATGATCATTTGGAGTGTCTACCGGTCATCACACACGTCAACGTTGTCATTGCTAATGATGGGCGTGTCCTTTATTCATACTCTAGCATTTTACTCATCCCTCCAGGTTCCATTTCACATATATACAGATACAGATATTTATTGCCAAATAATGGGTCCCTAAGGGCATAGTATCAGACATGTATACAAGTATTGCAATTTAGTACAACATAATTGATCAGCAACTAAAGATACTAAAGGACACCACAGAGTCTTCCATGTCTGCTTCGTACTTGGATATTTTATTGAACATTGACATTAACGGCAAACTAACTACTGAACTTTATGACAAACCGGGACGATTTCAGCTTCTCCATCGTCAACTTCCCATTTTTGTGTAGCAATATTCAACATCATCACCTGCATATGGTGTGTATGTCTCTCAACTTATTCGATTACGCAAGTGCTTGTTCTGCGTATAATCAGTTTTTGAATCGAGGCAAGCTACTTACAGACAAGTTGTTGTTGCAGGGGTTTCAACAGTCACGTTTAAAGGCAGCATTTCCGTAATTCTATGGTCGTTATAACAATTAGTTTACTAATATGACCTATCATTGAGTCAAATGCTGTCTGGTGTGTTTCATAACCATTGTTAAGCCGTTTTTCACACACTGATTTGACTACGGATCGTTCCGTTTACCTGATCAAGACTATGGGCTCACGGCGGGTGTGACCGGTCAACAGGGGATGCTTACTCCTCCTAGGCACCTGATCCCACCTCTGGTGTGTCCAGGGGTCCGTGATTGCCCAACTCTTGTTTTTGTATTATATTTAGGACTTACGAGATCGATCACTGTTCGTTATCTTTGCCTTTACATACCAAGGGACGATGCATAGGGAACATATAGTCATAAATATACAAATATTATTAGTAATATTATTTTCATGTATACATACACCTTTCATTCATTCGCAATTCACCAAAAGGTATATAGATTTGTTCCGCATCGTACCAAGAGTTGACGTTCAAGAATATTCATACAAGAATATATATAATAAGTATAATAAAATAAATATATAAATGAGGCCTATATGGGTGGGCTATATCGATTTGATGACGCATATACACTGCACAGTAAAAAATAAAGAATATTTTGTTTGCAGCATGGTGTCAGAGTGACAAGACTAGCAATATTCGTTCTTTAATGTGCGTTATTAATTTGATACAAGGTAAGCAAAATTTTCTTTATAAATTTTCTTTATACCATATAAATAGGTGATATTAACATGGTGTTAAACGTAATCATAATTCAAAAAATATATACCAAATCGAGTGCAGGTCAACAGCGAAGCCCTGCAGCGAAGGCGGGATCAGGTGCCATTTAAGCCAAATTGCTTCCCACAAATGCTACTTTGCTGAATTTATCATTTGCGAAATTGGCAAGTATTGTATCATCGTAATATAAAGTTAGATTATTATAGTAAATTTGCAATTGTTATGGCAATAATGATGACAGTGGATATTCAATGACATCTATGCATATTTTGCTTTTGGTGATTACTATCATTCTAACCAGTTTTTCACCCAAAAATAGAATAAACAAATCCAGGTAACCACAAGTTAAACTGCTATTTAAGAAGACTGTTGCTTTAGGGTTAGGTGTGGAATTAGGGTTAGGGTTTGTGTTACACTTAGGGTTACACCTTGGGTTAGGGTTGCACCTAGGGTTATGTTTACTTGTTACACCTAGGGTTAGGGTTGTACCTAGGGTTACAACTAAGAATAAGGACGACACAGAGTCCTTCCAAGTCTGCTTCGTACTTGGATAGTTATATTGAACATTGACATTAAACGGGGCAAACCTATAAAGCTAAACTACTCACTTTAATGAACGGGACGATTTCAGCTTCTTCCATCGTCAACTTCCATATTCATTATCACTGATAGGTGTGTATGTCTCTCAACCTAATCGATATACGCAAAGACTTGTTTCTGCGTTGAATCAGTTTTGAATCGAGGCAGGCTACTTAACAGACAACTGTTGTTGCAGGGTTTCAACAGTTCACGTTTACAGGCCAGCATTTCGTGAATTCTATGGTCTCTATAAAATTTAGTTTCCCAATATGACCGTGCATGTGAGTCAATGCTGTCTGATGTGTTTCATTAGCATTGGCTTATGCCGTTTTTCACACACTGATTTGACTACGGATCGTTCCGGTTTTACCGTGGGATAAGATTTATGGGTCATCACCGCGAGGTGTGACCGGTCACATGGAATGCTTACTCCTTACTAGGGCAACCTGAATCCCTCCTGTGTGTCCAGGGGTTCCGCTGTTTGCCGCAACTCTTGTTTTTGATTCTTTAGGACTTAACAAGATTGGATCACTGTTCGTTATCTTTGCCTTTACACTTAGACTTACACCTAGGGTTAAGGTTGCACCTAGGGTTATATATTTCCTCTTAGAGTTAGGGTTGCATTTACGGTTACACCTAGGTTTAGGGTTACACCTAGAGTTAGGGTTACAACTAGGGTTAGAGTTATACCTAGTATTAGGGTTGACTGCATCTATTTCTTTTATTGGTAAATTTAAGTTTAAGGAACCGGCGACATGATTCGGAAAAATATAATCTATGATACACAGTGGTGTAATGATCCTCTGATTAGCAACATCCATAATCATACATTTTAAAATTCCAAGTATGGATTAGCTTCCCTTGTCAAATAGAGTATTCAAAACTTTCAATGGAACGGAGTAAAGTTTTTTACGAACTTGATCTAGATCTGTCAGTTAACAAATCATGTGCGACATCGTGTATATTTGGACTTTTATATGATCGATCCGTGATGTGCTTATGTGTTTATACATTTGGAAAATGTCCCAACACACTGTATTTCCTTGTGGACTAGTCAAAGAAATAGAACCACGAATAGCCAAGTTGGTCCTGTAATTGTGAGTAAAATAAAATGTGTTTATTTGATTTTTTTTCTCCATGGTATGGAATAGCTCAGACGTTGTTCTTTATAAACCAATATATATTTTTTTGCGAACATCCATGTATATAGAAATAACGTACAGAACCCATAACTGTCATGCGGTTTTTTTTTTTTTTACAACAATTGATAATTTTCAATAGTATACTCAAAAATTGTTTAACTCCCAGGTCTCGATCCTAAAAATCTTTATATATATCGATGATAAATCAATATATTACATATTGTAGAGAAGTAATGATTTTTTTTCTGGATCGAATCTATGTCAGATGCAAAAAACCGAAAGCTTGCATTCCATGCACATTTTTTCACCTTTTCATTATACTAGGTAATATTTAAACTTCTCCAAGGAATGAAATGAGCACCACAACTAAATATTGAATCAATTTTATTGTAATAATTAGCATATTTTTGTATTTCTTTTACAGCAAACATATCTAAAAGATGGACGGCTACAAACTATTGAGTGTGTACGTTGTGGTAGGTATCATTTCCCTAGTTAACAGGGTTATCGGCCCTTTCTTAACAGAGAGGTCTACAGATGCGACTATTCAATCAACCAAAGACGAAGGCGATGAACACGTGCTAAACCCGAGCACGAATCCAAATCTAGCTAACTCGATAAACTCAAAACATGGAACTCAAGTCTCTATCCAACACACAACATTTTCAACAACTTTTTCTCATATTGAAGATAAAAGGCTTCACAATACAAAATTTGATATGGTAGATGTCAATGCAGAACTTGTATTTCCAAACGACACATCGAGCGATCAAACTGATTTCATTAATTCATTAGCCATGGAATGCAATACATCAGCTATCAATGGGCTGCAAATGGAAACTCGAGAAAATGTTCAGCAATTGCCGCTTGATATAGATAGAATATCGAGTGTCTCGAAATTTTGGAACAACATAGTTTATGACGGCGAAAATAAAAAGCATAATTGTTCTATGATTAAGAACTTGGCATTTGTATTTACGATTGGTAGAAAAATGTTTTTATATATTGACATAATTTCTTTAGTCATTGGCGTCATCGGAATCATTGGCAACTGTTGTTACTGTAACAATCAATCTTAAACTCAGAAAACCATACTTTCTTACAATATTGACCCTCTCAGTTGCTGATTTGTTAAGTATAATTGTGGTAATAGGTACAATGTTTTTTTGAGTTTGAATCAACCATGTATATGCAATGCATCAAACCATCATTTTACGTTATATACAGCTTTTGCTTATCTATACAGGTCAATTCCGTATTACGAATTGTTCTTCTGGTTTATCCAATCAAGAGCAGAATATTCGTTACAAACAACCTCATTGTAGCCTTGTTTTTTGTCATATTGTTGGTTTCGGCATTTTGCTTCTCCTCTGTTTGTTATCTTATCATGCAGAAATACAGGAGGATACACCCGCTATTATCGTTAGGGTTATGATCATGATTATAATTCCATCTAATCTGGTGATAATCCTGTTGCACTGCATAAAAATTGTAAAGCTCAGCAAGTCGCAGGCCCTGAAAAAGGAAACCCAAAAGATGAACCAGGTTGTTTCCATTATACTAGTCATATTCATTGTGTATAATTTTCATAAAATTATCAACCATATTATATTTCGGCTTACACGGAATATTGAAATATTGCAATTTTTAAATAAGAGCGTTGCTATCTTTGGATTTATACAGCACGCTTGTAACCCTTTTATTTATGCTGCTTTCACACCTTTGGTTCAGAAGCCGTGGCAGCGTTTCAGGGGAAAGTTTCGCAAACGTTAATTCATTTCATATACAGTCGAACCTCGTTATCTTAAACTCGATGGGACCGAGATAAAACACGTCGAGATAGCCTTGGATTCTAGATAGCGAGGGTAAATATACTTTTAAAAAATAGATGGCTGTGATTTCATATGTTCATTATCTGCAATTTATTTTTATTCTATCATGGCGATAGTGCAAAAGTACTTGAACAGTACTTGAATTGTGACATTATAATGCATGATTTATTGTGATATTATACAGTTTTGATTCATCGTGACATTATACATTGTGATTCATTCTGACATTATACAGTCTGATTCATTCTGAAGTTTTATAGTATAATCTTAAAGTGTACAATATAATTATTTATAAAGCACCGTTGATTTTCTTGGGGAAACGTTATCAAAGCCACGAAAATGTTTCCAATACTTCAAACTCTCTTTATTAATTCTTGTGACCGGTCAGCAGAGGATGCTTACTCCTCCATGGCACCTGGTCCTGCCTTCGCTTTTGTTGAAGGTCCGTGTTGCCCAACACTCGATTTTGTATGTGCTTTTGGTCTATGATTACGTTTGATACTTTGTTACTTCGCCATTTTATATATCATCCTCCCATGTAAACAATCACATTCATTTGATCAATCTGGAATAATTTCATGCAAAGATGTTCAGTAATGAATTTAAGTGCAAAGTGTTTTTATTTCAACATCAATACACCATCTTCATAGTTCATTTTGTTTGTTGTGTGCTAATTTGATACTTTTTACTACATGTATCATTGAGGTTTATGACCCATGTGTATCTTTGGATAATTTGAATACGTCAGAGCCGTGCTTTTTGGATGAGTATTCCGAGCTTTTTGCAGATTTAAGTAACCTTAATTTTCACATTGTCCTGTTTGGTATGTAGTGTCGTACTTTTTGAGCGAGTACTCTGAGTTCTTCGCGGATTTAAGTAAGCTAGCTTAAATGTCACTCTGTTTTGTTTGAAATGCAGTTTGTCTTGCAGCATAACTTTTTAAAATCGCTGATTACATCATTTATGTGACGTGTTGATTCCACACAATGCGAAATGTCTGAGAAAAGCAAACTTAAATTTCAACAACGTTTTATTGAAAAAACTATTAACAACAACCTTCTAAATATTTTTATGTATCTTACAATTGCAAACAGTGAATATTCGAAGAAAAGCTAAATGGATTATGAATGTATCATAAATTTGAAATGGCATTACACATGTCAAATAGTTTAGGTGTTTTATGCTTGCTACATGTATTTCTGCATATAATTTATCACATGTATTAATACATGTCATTTATTTCGTTGTAACATCATTAATAGCCCTTTATGTACTGGTGGGAAAATTGAAGATGAGTATCATTATTTCTTTACATGCCCAAGATATGACGTTGCAAGAAAGGTTTTATTTAATACGATTTTAGTATTGACAAATTACATATTGTAAACACACATGTTCTTCTGTGGGGCGACAATTCTATTAGTATTCCTGAAAACAAATATTTATTCACAGCAGTACAAGCATACATAAAGCAGAGTGGCCGATTTGATTAATGTATACATTTTGTTTTCCTTTTTCTTTTCCATATTATATAAATGTATTTTGTTTTATTAAGAGACTCATATCATTAAACATGCAGCACATATATACCATTACTTATATGATCAACCTTGTTGACTTATTGACCATGCATATTAGATTTTATGTTACAAAAACCTGTATTCGGGAGAGAGCAATCTTAAGTTTTCAGAACTTGTGCTCAATCCCAAATTTTTTTTGTAAATATATTCACAATGAAATATGTTCAAACCAAATACATGTCATGATGATAACCTATTTTCTTAATCAATTTGTATAAGTGTTTGAAAAGTCTAAAGATATCACATATTTATTATTAATTGAATTAAGGCATTTATTGCCGAAATTGTTCGGATATTTACGTTGTATAATCGGTATGCAATATATATTTTTCATTCGTCTGTAAGTAGCAACAATGCTGAAGAAATCATCAGATCTTGTAAGGACACATTTTTCAGAATTTTATAAATTCAAACCTCATCGAAATACACATGCTATATATAAACATATTACGCCACACGGTAATTTTTGATTGTCAATTTTGATGTTTAAAATGCTTTATCAAGTTATTTCTAGTGGTCAGTAAAGATTTGAAATTCAGATGTTGAGTTACAATAAGATACAGCGCTCACAAATCTTTGCTATGTAAACAAAGACTCCTGCCTTTGTTATGTTTACAAAAAGATGCTTCGTAAGAATATCATGTTAAAACAATATGAGATGTGATAAATACTAGACACTGTTTAATTGTGTTAAGAATGAACTGCTAATTTGAAGAAAAAAAATCTGCTTTAAATGGAACGTTTAGTAGCATATTCAATATATGTAAGCAAAATCATGACTCGGACCTTGTTTACATAACAAAGAATTGTAAGTGTTGTATCTCACTTGGAAGTCAACAGATGACGTTAAAAAAAATTTTGGCCATTAGAAATATCTTGGTCAAGCATTGTAAACAATAAAATTGGCAATCTAAAATTTAAAATTTTTAGTTCATAATGTGTCCAAGCCCCTTTAAAAAGGATTTAAAAACTTATCTTTTTAAACAAGCATTTGAAGGTTAACTGTAAATACTATCATGTACTAGAAAGTTCTGACATCTTCTTATGATACACTTAACAGTTTATTATTCTGCACCTTTTGTTTTAGATTGTATATGTATTTTATTGTCATACTTGTCAAGCGCATTAGAGCTTTATTTAAAGTATATTGCGCTATTCAAATTATCTTATTGTATTGTGTTCTCTTTTTCATTGTATGTACCAGACTAGACATATTGTTGTATTTCTTTGTGAGTGTAAATAAACATCATTTGAGACTGAATGATATAGCATTCGTTGGCTATCTTATTTTGGCTTGAGCCAAAATCAGAGAACCCGAGTCATTCCATTGGCGACGTAACTTCATCTCTATTGTGAATTTTGTCGAAAATCATTCCAGACATTATATGCCAAATAGGAAAAAAGAACTTGATACCTTGCCATAATGGATAAAAAGTAGAAAAGAATATTAAAATTACGTATCACACAAGTCAGATCAAAAGTACGTACGTACATATATCCTTCTGTGTTTTGTAAACCAGAAGTGATCAGAGAATTAGTTAGCTGATATGAAGAATGTGTTCTGGTTCCAGCTGACAAAGCTTGTAACAATTTTGTTTATGTTTGTAAAGCAAAAACCAGCAATCTACCACAATAAATGCTCATCAACCATAGGTATTAGATTTCAATTTGACTAAAGTCATACCTTACTTATCATGTCCTAATTTTCAATGGTCGACGACTGTATCACTGAATCACTAATAAACTCCACATTTGGTAATCGTACATACACTGCAACTACTCTTTTAAAAACAAAATTCTTCAAAACCATGTTTCAGTTTCAAACACATTTAATACACCGGCCAATGGAACGAGTAAACATACCTATTCTGGATTCCAAAAATTCACAAAAACCCTTACAAAGAAAATGTTCCACCAAACCCGTCTTTACTCCTCATGAAAATATCAAAATACGTCAGACGTATTGTGCAACAACATATGCCAGATGTCACATGTGGATTCTGATAAACTTGTTCCGACTACGGGCTCACGGCGGGTGTGGCCCGGTCAGCAGAGGATGCTTACTCCTCCATGACACCTGATGCTGCCTTCTCTTTTGTCGGAGGTCCGTGTTTCCTACACTCGATTTGTATATGTTTTTGGGGACTATTGATGACGCTTAACACATTGTTTACTTCGCCATTTTATATTCTTACGAAGCTCTAGAAAATTTTAAATCCCCAAACTTCTTTCAAATCAACATCAAAACGTGCCACTTCTCAGCAATGGATTTTTTAAACATTAGATAGAGTTGTTTCGCCAGCAAAAAATGGAAAAAGGAAATATTCATATCTAGTGATCAGTCATTCTTAATTTACTTTGATAAACTACACTCTGATTCCGCGTACAAGTACACTGAAATTGATATTAGAAATGTATTTCAATATTTGGCTCCAGTCTTTGGCATTCCATTTTTCAGCTCTTCAAATTTTTAATGACATGTTTCGGATTTCCAACATTTGGGTATGAGCATCACTGAAGTGACATGATTTGCCGAAATGTGCATCTGGTGCATCAAACTTGGCACCGTATAAGATTGACATAAAAGCAACAAGGGATTTCTAATTGACAAATCTTTGTGGTGTTTGACAATCTGTTGGATTTCCCATGGACATGAATTGTACTCCTTTGATACCTGATTTTCTTTATATTCTTATTCAAATCCTTCTACATGAAAAGAAAAAAATCTCTAGCGGCGACCTTTAATTCGACCTTCCAACATATCGTCGACGTTTTATCTATTAATAACAAAAAAATTCATTCATAATATGTTAATTCGATATATCCCAGTGAACTAGATATAAAAGACATCACAGTCATCCATATTGCTTCATACTATTCAATATAGACAATAAAGGCAAAATAACAACTCAACTTTAAGACAAACGGGACGATGATAGCTTCAACTTCCCATATTTATGTAGCAACATTCCATCGTCACCTGCATTTGGTGTGTATGTCTCTCAACTCGTTCGGTACGCAAGAGCTTGTTCTGTGTATAGTCAGATTTTAAATCGAGGCACGCTAGTCACAAACATGTTGTCGTAGGGTTTCAACCGTTGTGTTTAAAGACAGTTTTTAGGACATAGTAAACATGCATTTAAATATTTCTCACATACATGTTTAACGGTAAAAATTGCATTTTCTAAGATTTAATTTATCCTTACTATATGGCCATATTGCACCCATCCTAGAGACTGGACCCCTTATCAAGGGAGCATGAGTTCGCGACTTCGTTATTTTTATAGGACTTCATGATTATCATAACCATGCGTTTTGTTTTTCTCCCACTAGAAGATTTCTGAAAACTTTGTATTTTTGAAGTTTGGCTACACCCTTTGACGTCCTGCAGGAGCTAAGCTCATAAACTTTGCTATTCATCCTAAATAAACATAAGATTAAAAATTAAATGGCAATTACTGGCCCCATGGTTGTCAAGAAGAAATTAAAACTACTAATATATACTATAGTACATCTGTGGCTCATGTGAGCAAAGCATTGAAACGTCACGGTAAAGAACACGTGTTAAACTCGCATATGACTTCTTTATGTTGTTTATTGCACGCATGGTCAGTCCAGCCCCAGGATGTCCACACTAGGCAGTCGTCTCCTGCGATGTTACTGGGAAATCCTTCCGACCAGTCGGAGTACGTCAAAGGACCTGAGTTCACCCACGTGAACTGGCTTCCATTTCTTATACCCCCTAACCACACAGGGCGTGAACCTGTAAAGTGAAAGTAAAAGTAGCTCATTGTAACTTCGTTGTCTGAGATGGATCATGATAATATCTAACAACAGAAACTTAACGTAAAAATACACCATGATTTCAAAACTTGACATACTTTATCAAAATCAGTGTGTATTTGTCGAATAGATATCATCTTTGAACACTTTACGAATGTTTTTACAATTTATCCGAAAATAGTGGCTTAAAAATCACTTTTCAGATTTAAATTCTTTTAAGGTCAATTTCAACTGAAATTCATTCGCACTAAACAGGCCACGACTTTACAGAAACCATATAAAATCCTTAAATTATGTACTTTATAACTCATTTACTAATACTGTTTTGTATTCTATGATTGATTGATTATTTATTGTTTTACGTTTCACTCATATGGAGACGTCACTAATGCCGGTGAAGGGTGGCAAAATCTAGGTCTATGCTTGGCAATCAGGGCCTTTGAGCAGGGAGGAATCTTTTTCGTGCCACACCTGCTGTGACACGGGACCTCGGTTTTCCCGGTCGCATCCGAATGACCGCCCCATTCAGTCGCTTCTTACAACACGCAAGGGGATATAGGGGACCTATTCTTACCCGGACCTTCACGGGTCTCTTGTGTTCTATGACATGTCTATGACCGCAATAATGGATGATATTCAATTTGTCACATAGCGTTGATATAAAGGTACCCCACGCATTAGTGTAGAATTGACATAGGAATTACATTTTTCATTATTAATAGAAAAAAATGTCGACGATATGTCGGAATGTCTAATTAAAGATCGCCGCTAGAGATTTTTTCTTTTCATGTAGATGGTTTTGAATAAATTTTGCCTCATAAGAGTATAAAGAAAATCAGGTATCCAAGGAACACAATTTATGTCAATGAGAAATCCAACAGACCAGATCACCAAATACTGTGGAATCATCATTGTTCGTAGGGGACCAATGTTCATGGATTTTGTGGGTCACCCTTACCCACGAATTTACGTCCCCACGAACATGTTTTATTTTTCTTTTAATCTTTACAAATATTACATGTACATGTATATCGTTCATATTATTTATCAACTACCCACGAAATTACGTCTCCATGAACCAACAAAATTTTGGTTACCCACCAACATTGGTTCCCACGAATTAAAATGATTCCACAGTACTACAAAGATTTGTCAATTAGAAACCCCAGTATAATTCGTGGGGGCCAATGTTCGTGGTTAACCAAACTTTTGCTGGTTCGTGGGTATGTAATTGCGCGGGTAATTGATAAGTAATGCGAAGATCGTAACATTTATAAAGATTAAAAGGAAAATAAAACATGTTCGTGAGGTGAGGACGTAAATTCGTGGATAAGAGTGACTCACGAAATGCAGGAACATAGGACCCCAACGAATAATGATGATTCCACATTATACATTTTGTAAAGAGTAATGAATATGCCTTACTAATGATGTTTGATAGAACGAAATCAGCCTCCTGTTTGTATTGTATTTCCAGAAGAAATCCTCCATTGGACTTACAACCAGTCTAGAATTTGTTTTCAAAAAAGTACAGATTTAGATAATATACTTGTCAATCATATTGAATAGCATTTGTCGAAAATAGTTTCTCTCTCTCTCTTCTCTTCTCCTCTCTCTCTCTCCTCATCACTCTCTCTCTCTTCTTCTCTCCTCTCGGGTCTTTCTCTCTCTCTCTCCCCTCTCTCTCTCTCTCTCATATTTGTGATGGGAATTAGCGTTGAACAAAGCGCCATATCTCGCCTTATCCACATGGTTTAACAAATTGGTTCCAAAGCACAGGGCACCATTTTACAGAAAGTTGTGAATCTTAATTCGTAAAATTGAAGAACTTGCGACATATCGGAGGATCATTTTATAAAATTCCTGATGGAAATGTGTGTACGTATACCACCTTTTGTGTGACGAAATTATCAGAGGAAGTGACGCATTGTACACAGTAAACAAAGGTGATAATATATGCAGACAATAATAAATCATGGTATGTACTTGCATGCCAGCTGCAACAGCAGGTGTTCTCATCTCTCCGCACTAAATTTGTTACGATCTACGATTACGATGGGTTTTGTAAAACAGTTTTACGATATGTCGTAAGTGTTTCAATTTTTTACGACTTAAGACTCACGACGTTTTGGTAAATTGCTAGCTGTCCAGGTTCTTCCTTTGCTATCCAAATAATCAAAATAAGAATATACAACTTTCCAAGAGCTTCTTCAGGCTCTGCAGTTAGACTGAAAACCAGTTTTTCAGTCACGTCTAGGGGGGAAAATGTCAGACATTCGTTGACATAGCTCGTGGGAGCACAATAGATAGTGAATTAGGGTGACCTTTAATTGTTAATTATTGTAATTATTATAAGTGGTTCTGATTATTGATTCAGCATTTACATTGACTTTTCATCTCAAATAAATTAATTACATGTAATCAATAGATATATTCTTCAAGTCTGAAAATGAATATGAAATTACATGTATATATAAATGGCGAAGTACACAATGTGTTAATTATGCTAAATTATACTATGCGTTTCTCTTATTTAGCATTATATGTTGCGATAAGTTATCAAAGAAATGTAGTGTGTTGTTATTTATTGTCATTTGTTGTTATGGAATTAAAATCTAACAACACTGCGACATTTAACTCCGGACACGACAAAAGTCAAGAGTTTCGCCAACCCTTTTATCAAGGGTACAAGGAAACCCTTTACAAAAAATCATGGGATTTTATCTTAACAACACATGCACCA
>CAJDSM010000442.1:0-36839 GCA_903981925.1 Ostrea lurida
AATAACTTTACCCTAATCTCGATTTTTTATGCCCTAATCGTGCATTAAAAGCATTCCAAATCTGTAGCAAAACTTCGATCGAGGTGGGTCTTCTTGTTAAATACGTGGAATCTAAATGAAATATCCATACACTCATTTAAAACTGACCCTTCCTATTCAATTGGTACGAAGTTAATCAAGATCTGAATATGGAAATCATTAATATTTTACATGTAATGAGTAAATTTGAAGCGAACATACATATCGCCGTACGCAGTTTCTACACAGCTATCCTCCTTTGACGTCACAAATAAGGGACGTAACTCAATGGCGCGACTTTTTGGAATCGTGTATAGGCTTGACATGTCTACGCTACATTACTGACATAAATAAAAAAAATAATAGAGGACCTAATATTGACCCTTGATGATTCCCAGCATGTAAAAATTTATAATTGGACATTGTGCTTCGATTTAAAACTTGTGATCGGGAGGTCGAGAATCGAGCCCCGAGCTCGGAACGGCCGCGTCAAAGTTAAGACATTGAAATATGAAGTGATTGTTTCTTCACCAAGAGCTCGGCATTTAAAGTGAGAATCACAGGTTCTTCGGATGTGACCCTCAAATACGGAGGTCCCGTCTCACAGCAGGTGTGGCACGCAAAATAACTCTCACTGCTAAAAGCCATGAGTGCAAAGCATATGTTTATATTTGTAGCTTGGTATAAAGAAATTAAGATCACAATGTGGAAATGCGCTTAACTCATGGGAAATGGCGTTGATGGGTTTTTTTAAAAAACAGTTAGGATCCTCTGACTTAGGTTTTTCTATGCAAAATACTTTGTCTGCAACTTCTCCTAAACTTTTGAGAGGATTTTAATGAGACTTGGCACAAAGAAATATCACAATGTCGAGGTGTACATATTGCAAAGGGAGTGCTGTGTAATTGTTTTATAGGAATTGCGGTACTTGAACTTACGTTTTTTACTATACAAAATGCATTGCCTTTGTATTTCCTCCTAAATCCTTTGGGATAATTGTATGAAACTTGGTACTTGGTACGAGACATATTTCATCAATTCTATATATGAATGTTGAATATCTGAAGTTAGTATGATTTAGGTGAGACATGTTGTAACAGTCACTGAAGTCATACTAATGGTATCTACTTATTTGTAGGTACAGCGATTCAAGTGCCTCTTAAGCAATGGTCGGGAATATCCCCACCAGATGCATGTAGATGACTACCTTACATCCACGCATTCGGGCTTTGGGTTCAGTGCACGCTCATTTTTACAATAAGGAACTAAAAGCATGGGTGTGTGAATTCCAAGACTCTTATTGTGTTCGTTTCGAGCCCCGTGCTCGGCACCCGGCCGCGTCGAACCGAAATATGTTAAAATAGGTAGTGTTGCTCTTCGCCAAGAGCTCGGAGACCGCAAAAACCTAAGCCCCGGTGTCACAACAGGTGTGGCACGATAAAGATCTCGCCTCAAAGGTCCCGCAAGTGTCGAGCACAGGCCAACATTGTGCAGTACTTCACCGGCATAAGTGAGCGTGTCTATGAGTGAAATATTCTCCAGTGGGACGTAAAACAAATAAAAAATCAATCAATCAACAACCCGCTGAACATTTTATCGAACATTATGCTGTCGACGTGGCTTCATATTTATTGTTGAGCAGTTCATTTGACTACGTATTTTATTCCGTTTATCGATGAAGATAAAGGGCTCACGGTGGACACACGGTTATTACTGTGAATATTTAAATCTCCCTAGGCATCTAATCGCACTCTGGTGTGTCCACGTGTCGGTGCTTGCCCTGGTGTGTCCACGTGTCGGTGCTTCCCTGGGTGTGTCCACGTGTCATTGCTTGCCTGGTGTGTCCACGTGTCAGTGTTTGTCCTGGTGTGTCCACGTGTGTGCTTGCCCTGGTGTGTCACGTGTCAGTGTTTGTCCTGGTGTGTCCACGTGTCGGTGCTTGCCCTGGTGTGGTCCACGTGTCGGTGCTTGTCCTGGTGTGTGCACGTGTCAGTGTTTGTCCTCATCTTAATATGGATTTCTGATTGATCGTTCACAATCTTCACTTTTCATAGATATGGAAAAAATAGTATTTGAATTTTCTATTTTATACGAAATTTGAGCTAAAGTTAAAGTGCTAATACACCAGGTGTGTGAAACAGTTTTCTAAAATTAACATATGGTTTCATTACAACCTATTTAGCCTCATTTTCTGACCTGGGTCATAAGAATACCGGCTTGTACGAGAATTGTATTCTCTGTGTAAAGGTCGGTTCATTAACCGAACATGTAATGACAGTAATTAAGACAAAAAGCATATATTCTGAAATTCAAATTGTGAGAGAAAATTAATACATTATGTTCACTTACGGCATTTTAATTCCTTGTAAAGTTAGATGCAATATATGCTTTAAAAGTTGAATATATTTATTTACATTAATGGTATACATGTGTCTCATTTCTCATTAGTTACTATACTTTTGCAAATAAGGCAGAAAGAATTTGTCTGCAACAGTTTCCAAGTGGATATAGGAATCAACAATTGTAGCATAAGTACAGAGGGAACTTATACTGGCTCGTTAATGAGCTAGTTTTTCTGGCGACCTGGTAGAGTTTTCCACTTGATCACGCAAGTTGAGCAACGGCGAGTGTGGTCAGTACCTTTATGGGTGACCGCAACATGTTACAATTTGGTGGCAGCGGTAGGATTTTGGTGTTTGAGGTACATTTGTAGAGTTCTTCAGAGCTCAGAAGCTTTGTCCTTGTACGGATGTGGTTTCGTCCAAAGACGACAATGGTTGTCGTCGGGAACGACAGGTGACGTTACTGAACTGGTGCCAAACATTCAGAGAACTAATGTTAAGCTTCGGGACGCTGAACAGGCGANGCCAAACATTCAGAGAACTAATGTTAAGCTTTGGGACGAACCTTCCGTGAACAGGCGGAAGTGTCGAACACAGTATAGGAGGGAACTTGTACAGCTAGCTTTTCTTGCATGGTGGTAGAGTTTGTCTCTTGGCCACGCAAGTTAAGTAACAGCAAGCGTGGTCAGCATCATGGGTTGGTGACCGCTACTTATAGAGAACCTGAGTCTTCAGCGTTTGTTGGATTTATATTTTTCTGTTGTCTTATAAGCGTGGTCAGTTGTACCACGCATGGACACAAACATGATATTGTTTTGCTTCATAATATTCCGTGTTAGAATTCTACATAGGGAACGAAGGAATGGGAAACTTAACATTTGCGCATTTATGAATGAATTATGTTGAAGTGAAGATAAGCCATGTACATGTATCTTACGGTACGATAATTGATGCTTTATTTTTGTTATGTAATTGTTTATAGTTCAAGTCATGGCAAATACGTCAGGTTAATACGAATATTGCCATTTGTATCTATCAGAAATCTCACTTGGAACCCTTCACAAATACCACTATAAAGTAGGAAACCACTCTAGGATGATTTTGATTTTTAAAAATGAAATAATGTGATGAAAGATCAGGAGAACGAAGTCATCAATCTTAAAACCAAATTTCAATTCTTGTACCATAAGATACATGTGCATTGCCTTAGCCCTCTTCTTACCACGTCCGAACTACATGTAAATCATTGCACGTCTACCGATGTTCAAGATATGACAGAATGCTATTCGAAATCAAATTACAACTAAAACAAAGAATAGCAAAATAACCAGAGGCGAGACTCTTGAATTCACAAATTCTTTTAAATTATCCCATAATTTTGTTTCGATTTTTTTTAAATAACCCAATGAATTTAAAACGGCTATTTTCTTTCATCTTATATTCTCTTTATATTTCATATCCCCCCCCTCCCAATATTAAAACAATCAGAAGTTTATTCATAACTTTAACTGAACACAAAATATGCAAAATCAATCACTCTGTAAACCTGGTAGTTATCGGGATTGTCTTTCTTCTAACAGCTAGCAAATCAATTCACATCTATTTAACGATGCCTTCCATCGGTAAATTTATTTCATCTGAGGTGGACGCTGAAAAGCGAGTTTAAACCGGATGCTGTGGGGATTTCGATCTATTCTATGAACCTACATGTGCAATCTGTGCAAACATTTAAATGAAATATACATGTGATTATAGAAAAAAAAATTGGTAGATCGCGATCACTGCTCTTCTTTTATGGTCACGTTAATCATAATCTGATTGCAATTAATTACTGTAAATAACAAAATATGGTACATGATCTTTACCACTTCAACGTATTAAAAGTCGCATCGCGCATGTCCAATCTTTGATGGATTTGCGTTCATATTTTATAATACAATATCTGTCTGCTACTATTAATCGCAATATCATTATACATGTAAATGTACCACTGATGATCGAAGAATAAAATATTTCAAAGTCCAATGTCAATCGACCGTGATACATTTGGGTATCAACATTTCTCAAGTTTTAACTTCAAGACCGTGACTTGCCATTTTTAGGAAATTTTCAACACTTTCACTAGCAGCAAATATGTCGCCGAAGTTTGCAAGCCGGTGTCGTCTGCACATGAGTGAGGCACGCGATATATTCTGGAGCGGGATGTTAAACGATACACAACCAGTCAACATCCGGAATAAATTATTTGCTAACTTGATTGTTTGACCAGAACACTTATAGTTTTTAATCTTAACGCTAGATTGTAGGACTTGCAAATGAGAAATTGAGCCAGAACATTTATTTATTTTTTTTAAAAGAGTAAATAAAGACCATTGTACACATTATTCACTAAGATATCTTTACATAGTACATGTACATGTATAGTTTAAGGGCTACAACGTTAACTGTAAATAATTTTAAAAACAATGTGTGTGTACAGACATTTCCTCTTTCAGTCCAAAGGACTAAACTTCAACAATAAGTGTAAATGTCAGAAAAGGAACATTGAATATTCTAATATTCTGTGTTTTAACATGTTGACAGATATAGCGAGTGTGTGATTACCAATAAATATTTCCAAAAAAAATCCCGAAAAAATATTAACATAAAAAAATTCCGGATTTTCATAACTGGCATAAGATAATCGGACCACAATGACAAGTGGTTTTTTATGAATAAAGTCAACAATTTATAAGCATCTTTATAACGCAAATCTTTAGTTTGTTTTAAGGAATAAATGCCCGGGTTTTTGTCAATCACAAAAAATTAATGGTATCATGGAGTTATAAAAATAAAAGAAGCAAATTTTCTGTAATCGCAATTTATCTTCATCAACTTAAGTAACACATTTCCTTGATTATATTTTGACACTCATGTCCACTAGCAAAACAAACTCTTCGCACCAACATAAAATACTGCAAAATCATCATAATCTACAATTAATAGTAAATATAAAAGTACAATGTACAACAAAAGGTTATGCTATCGCAGTCTTTCAATCTATAAAAAATGTTCCTTTGAATGGTGTTCAATATAGGCTATATGATTCCTCGATTACTGTAATGTGTTCGTGTATGCCTTTTGTATAACACTGTTTCAATAAGAAGAAATTTAGTCATCAGACAACTATTACAAAATATACGAACAGGTGTTGTTTGTTGAAGGATCTGGTTTTTGCAATGTGTTTTTTAAAAATGATTGATTGATTGATTATATATTGTTTTACGTCCCACCGAGAATATTTCACTCATATGGAGACGTCACCAATGCCTGTGAAGGGCTGCAAAATTTAGGCCTATGCTCCGCATTCAGGGCCTTTGAGCAGGGAGGGATCTTTATCGTGCCCCACCTGCTGTGACACGGGGCCTCTGTTTTTCAGTCTCATCCGAATGACCGTCCCATTCAGTCGCCTCCTAAGGCGATGCTGAGGACATATTCTCACCCAGATCCCCACAGGATTTAAAAAAAAAAAATGAATCGTGAAACTGAAAAAAGTAGTAAATTTTAAAATAGAAATGATCTTTGAGAGATTTAAAAAGAAAGCTTGCAACCCGATCCCTAAAAGTTAGCAAATGGTATTCCGCGTTTCCATTTTCTGTGGTTCATGCGCGGATCTGAGGGGGGGGGATGCGGATCCCCCCCCCCCCCTGGAATTTGCAAAGCTTAATATCGCCGATATTACTGGAAATGAAAAAAAAATAGTTATTTTTCATAGTTGTGCACTTCCACAGTTATACGTCAAACAGAATCAATCCACAAAATAACAATCAAATAACTAGCATTCATAGGTGTTTTCTTACTTAAGGTTGGAACCCCCCCCCCCCCGGAAAAAATTTCTGGATCCCCGCCGGGGGGTTGGTTACTTGCATATAATAGCATTATTTAAAACAGGGCTATTCTTTTAATAAATTTGTATAAAATATGTGACATGTACTGTATAAAATGTTATACTAGTATATATTTAAATTTGAAATATTTCATTTAAGAATTCCATGCTATTTGGAAAATTATCATTTTAAATGGTATCAGATATTTTGGATCACCCTGTATATGAATCGATATATTTTTGCGATCGCAATGTTTGCGAATATTTCCTATCCGCAAACAATGAACGCCCGCAGAAAGTACTCACATACTTGTATACAAATATTTCCAAATCAGTTTTAGAGGGATTTTATATAAGGTTAACCTTTATATAACCATAAACCACTCAAATGATTTAAGAAATCTTTATGCGTTTTTATCATATGATCAGTGCATTCAGCCTATTTTAATCGTAATTAATTGTCATTGTGGTCCAGTTATACATGTACATTGATGTCAATTCAAATGGGGATGTAATGCGACTGCTAATCATAGTCAGTCAAACCAGAATACTAAATTTATTTATATACGTCACAAATACTGTTGAAGTTTAGTATCGGACTGAAAAGAGGAAATGGCTGCACATGATACAATGATTGTCATGAAGTTGTACCTAAATCTATAAGATGCTGTCAGCATATGAAACATCTTGTATTTCATAGCTCAAGTTTTCTATAAGTGCATCCAAACTCTTTACAATACATATATATATATATAAACCATCTTATACAAAATCCGTTTGCTTGTTCGTCCTCTTTCTACTCTAGTCCAGATGGACATGTCATTATTGCTGATGTCGATATATACATGTAGTTAAAATTGCATGATGGCTTGAAATTACATATTGCAAAAGATCCAAATTTCAACGAGCTCCGATCATTTAATTGGTGATCTAGTATCAGATTTGTCAAAGATTATGTCACACGCTTAGCTAGATGATAAAAAACACCCTTGCCAACATCAATTCATCTGCGCAAAGTAAACAAGAGGTGATAAGATTGGTATAGGTTACTTGAGAAACACGCATTGGTTCCAGCTGACAAAGCTTTCAACAATAATGTCTTTTCTTTGTAAGGTTCATTATTACAACTGTATTTTAGACGAACTTTGCTTTAATTCTCCAAACCCCTTTCATACTCAAAATCCCCTGTCAAAAGTCGAAACTTTTAGTTTTAAACACATTTGATATCCCAGTCAATGGAACGGATAAATATGAATTGTTGTACTTATTCTGCATCCCAAAACAACACAGAAATCCTAGCAGAGACATATTGTACAATCCAATTAATGTTTTACAGAGCACATATCTTTACTCCTCACGAAAATATTAACTATTGTTCTTCGGGCAAACTGTACCACAATATGTGTAAATCCAAGAAGAACTTTTAATGAATTTGAAAATACAAATCATCAACATCAAATCATATAACTTTTCAACACTTTACACAATCATTCCTCACGATAGATTGAACACTAGACTTTTTATCATTGTAATCTGATGTTGATGCAATAAAAACGAAAAAAGGAAATATTCATATCTAGTGACATTTTGATAATCTACTTTGTTAAACAAGATTCTTGATTCCATGCACAAGTACTATGACGCTAATATTCAAAAGGTGCTAGAGTTTATCATTGACAAGTTGTTGATCACATAATCAAACAGTCAGCTGGAATTCCCATGGGTCCAAACTGTGCTCCATTTATAGGTGACCTGTTTTTATACTAGTATTCCGATGAGGTAGAATCTTCAACATTCATGAGAAGAAAAATATCTTGCTGTGGCCTTCTAGGTATATCTACGTCGTTTTCAATTGATCAATGTTGTTATATGTAAAAATGAATTCGAGATTTAAAAAATGCACGGAGTAGTCCCTATTTGCTTCATATTTGGATATTTTGTTCAACATTAATTTCAACGACAATCAAAGAATACAAACTTCATAACAGTCGAGGTGACTATGAATTGCAAATATATGAATCTTTGCAATATGCACTTTCTTTAAGAGAAACACATACCTGAGTTGGTTCAATTTGATAAAGCAAATAAATATATTATTCATGTCCGGGAAGCAAAAAAATATATAAATAAATAGATAAAGTCAGATGTAAAGGCAAAGATAACGAATAGTGATCAATCTCGTAAGTCCCAAATAGAATACAAAACAAGAGCCGGGCAAACACAGACCCCTGGACACACCAGAGGTGGGACCAGGTGCCTAGGAGGAGTAAGCATCCCCGTCGACCGGTCACACCCGCCGTGAGCCCATTGTCTTGATCAGGTATACGGAGTAATCCGTTGTCGAATCAGTGTATGAAAAACGGCTTAACAATTGCCATTGTTAAATATCTGGTTTAATTTTTCTTATGATGACGAGTATACTTATGTAAAGGTATAAATGATTTGGTTGTTGTTCAACACGATCATTCATCTTATTACACAGACGGGCATGAGAAAAAAGAAATGATCGATGTGGGCTAATTATATTTTGAGGTAAAATCTGACTTTATGTGTCATAGAAGGGAAAAATCGATTCCATTCCAGATCAACAATGATGCATTCACGGAGATTAGATCAGATTACAATTCAATTTAGGAATTTGATTCCGTTTACAATATTTGAATCGCATTAATCATTCATTTTACAATAAATACCGGTACTTATTATATACATTATTGTTACCGATTTAAAGTAGAAAAAACCTAAGATCACCGAAATCTCTGTTGAATTTAGACAATGTCCCGAATATTTAAGATTTAGTTCCTTTGTTCCATTCAAACAGTTATTAGAATATATTATCTATGTCGTAGTTGTATAAATTGGCATTGTTTTGGTGAATGTATATGTATATCTAAGATGTCAATTTCATTTTTGGAAACATTTCGTATGAGAGGGAAACTACTGCGATTCACGTACATGCGATGTTGCTTTATAAAATGATGCTGTGTGATGCTCCTCTCATGTCTATTTATAACATGATGCTGGCGTGATGCTCCTCCTCATCTGTCTATTTATAACATGATGCGGGTGTGATGCTCCTCTCATGCCTATTTATAATATGATGCGGGGTGATGCTCCTCTTCATGTCTATTTATAACATGATGCGGGTGTGATGCTCCTCTCATGTCTATTTATAACATGATGGCGTGTTGATGCTCCTCTCATGTCTATTTATAACATGATGCGGGTGTGATGCTCCTCTCATGTCTATTAACATGATGCGGTGTGATGCTCCTCTCATGTCTATTTATAAATGATGCTGGTGTGATGCTCCTCTCATGCCTATTTAGAGATATTTACAATCTACTTTCATATTTGTCGGAACCCATCCATGGCATTAATACAACTGCCATTCATTTGCATGGAAATGTGCCTGTCATTTCAATCAAAGGCAAAATGACAGTATAAGAAAATGGCGTGTTGTCTTGAAATGTTACATATACATATATTTGCACAAAACGACCAATGCATACACAAACTTGACGTCACAAGAATTTCTCAAGGAATGCACCCAATAAAACGATATTGTGTCTACGATCGAATGTGATTCTATATATGTACCACTCTTTTTTGTAACGATTTTATTCTAACATTTGTGATCCTGTTTATTTGCATTCTAAAATACTATGAATGTGTTGCAGTGTACAATTTTTGGTTTTAATAATTGTATTTTTTAATGTCATTATCTTCGTGATTTTAATTGTGTACATGTATCTTTAAATCAACAGTTTTATTTCAAATTATTTGGCTATTATCTATTCTGATTTTTTTTTATTTTGATAACATTTCATTTGAACTTTTAATTCCTATTCCGAGTTATTGGAAGTTATTTCTAAAAAAGCTATTTTAAAACATTATTTCTAACAAAATATGTTTGTGAAGATCTGATAGACAGAATAGTCATTCTAAAAGAAGTAATGAACACTCAACGAACAGAGATCAATATCATAATTCCTATACGAATACGGAATACAAAACATGGATCCCTGGAAATAGCCCTGACGGACAAACCAAACTCCCCCTTGAATCTCCTATTACATGAATTGATTGCATATTGTTTTTACGTCCTTCTTAGGAATGAAGCTAATTTTGACCTACGTTATGCGATATAATCTAACTTGGTGCAGTTTACGCTTTATAATCCGCGAAGAGGATTATTTTAAACGTAAACTGCACCAAGTTAGATTATATCGTATAACATACATGTAGGTCAAAATTTGCTATCGCCTTCATTCCTTATAATTTAATTCAGAAAATTACATTTAACGTTATTTGATGAATAACTTGCAAGATAATAAGGATTTTCCATGAGGCGGACGAATTTTGCATTTTAGCAACAAAGTAAAAACAACACCGTCAAATGCATTGTGACGTCATTCTAGGACGCCACAAAGAGCAAGTTAAATTATACAAAAATAATTGATGTTGCTCAATCTTGTTTCAGCCAATCAAATTGCTTGTAACAGGTCAAATTAAATTATTTGAGAATATTTCACTCATATGGAGACGTTACCGAGCTGCAGATTTAGACCTTTGTTCGGTGCTTATACATGTATCTGCTGTGATACGGGATCTCGGTTTTTGTGGTCGCCTCTTACGACAAGCAAGGGGTAATGAAAACCTATTCTAATCCTGGTCCCCACGGAGTCCTGTTATGTTGGCATGAAAGAATATTGTAAACAGATTGTAAGTAGTTACCCCCATGGCCATTTGGTCATTTTACAATCGACAGAAGGCTCGACTCGGAAAGAGCCATAAACTGTCATATACATGTATATGTAGCGGACAGTATAAGAGGGAACTTATACTTCGTCGCTAGTCAGCTAGCTTTTCTGGCGATGTGGTAGAGTCTCTCTCTTGATCACGCAAGTTACATGTAAGCAACGGCAAGCGTGGTCAGCACATGGATGGTTGACCGATACACGTTACATATATACATGTCGTGATCCGCTGTTTGTTCCGCTGTTAGTCTGGGTTCTCGTCACTTTGTCGTGTCCGTCTGTTGTTCCGCTGTTAGTCAGGTTCTCGCACTTTGTCGTGGTCCGTCTGTTTGTTCCGCTGTTAGTCAGGGTTCTGACACTTTGTCGTGGTCCGTCTGTTTGTTCCGCTGTTAGTCAGGGTTCTCGAAAACAACTTTGTCCCGGGTCCCGTCTGGTTTGTATCCGCTGTTAGTCAGGGTTCTCGACACTTTGAATATTGTGTAATACAACTTGTGCATTCCATGTGACAAGATCTTTGTTTCTGACCTTGACCTTAGAGCGCTTCTTTGATGACACTTTTTGATGACACTTTCTTTTTTTTTTTTTTTTTTTTTTTTTATACTTTATTTCGGGTTGGTTTCCTTGTCACTTTTCAGAAAGTGAAATGTGTCAAGCTATCGTGCAGTAACAATATACATGTATAAGTAGGCTACATTTTTACAATGTAAAGATAATTTATATTACATGTATACACTATTCTAAATGCAGGACCACAATGTAAACTAGTTTGTATAAACTAATTGTGCAATTCTGTTTAAATAAAGGTTGTTATTATTATTATTAAATGCATGAGGCAAACTGACGGGTTTTGTAATTGTTGTTTTTCTTTGGGTTGTCTTTATTTTATTTTCTATTTTATAAGGTCCAAAATCATTCCACGGACCCCGGAAACCCTATACCTACTTTAACAGTGGTGCTATTTTAATGCGGATAATAGGCTAACATTTTTAGAATTAATTTAGTTTTCCATTCGGATGATATAGATAATATTTATGTAGTCTTTGGAGACCATGTCTTCCAACAATCTGTTGGTATTCCTATGGGCACCAATTGTGCCCCCTTATTGGCAGACTTAATTTTATATTCATACGAAGCAGAATTTGTTAAAAAAAACCTGTTACGGGATAAAAACAAAAAACTTGCCGTGTCCTTCAACCTTACTTATAGGTATATAGACGATGTCTTATCAATTAACAATCATAATTTTCACAATTATGTCCATTTGATATATCCTGATGAACTCGAATTATAGGACACCACAGAATCTGACAGATGTGCTTCATATTTGGATATTTTACTTAATATTGACTCTCATGGCAGACTGACAACTACATTATATGATAAACGTGATGACTTTGACTTTGCAATCGTCAACTTTCATTTTCTATGTAGTAATGTACCACTATCGCCTGCTTACGGTGTGTATGTCTCTCAGTTGATTCGATACGCAAGGGCATCCCATGTGTATGATCATTTTTTCAAAGCGAGGCCAACTACTAACCAAAAAGTTGATGTTGCAGGGTTATAACGAATCTCGTTTAAAGTCATCATTTCGCAAATTCTACGGTCGCTATAATGACCTTGTTTGCGATAACAAATTATCACTAAGTCATATGTTGACTGATTGTTTCATACCCTTTGTTAGACTGTCCTTTGTCGTTACAGATAGAGACGGGTAACCCCGTTTACTTTGTTTCGCTACGGGTCACGGCGGGTGTGACCGGTCAGCAGAGGATGCTACTCCTCCTGGCACCTGATCCTGCCTTCGCTTTTCGAAGGTCCGTGTTGCCCAACTCGATTTGTAGTGTTTTTGGGACTCATGATTACGTTTATCTTTGTTACTTCACCATTTATATTTGATTATTAAAAAACTATCCAAAAGAAAACAAACACCAATTACCCCCCCCCCCCCCCCAAGTAAATTTTAAAAAATGGAATTGTTAGACGCTGTTAGTAAATAGGTTTTTGATCAAAATCTAATTTTAAACATAAGCAATATCTTGAAAATGAAATTGTTAAAATAAAACTAAACGGATAGTGTCGTTCATTTTGATGATTTTTTTCTCTCCCCAAATCATCTTATTCTTTTTTAATACTATTAAAGAGATATATGAATGGTATTTTACAGCTTAGAAATGTCTGTATGTTTCTCTAAAGTTACCATAGGAACGACCTTATATATAGTAAATTGAATTTTTGTCCAGGAAGCCAAAAATGAATGGGACATAATTCAAAGATTATAATCATTTTAGATTTGAAAATAAATACCAATAAATGCATAAAATTGTTATTTTAAACAAAAATTTACTTGTATGAGTAATTTTGGACTCATTTTGATAATATTTTTAAAACAATGACAAAATGAGTGATACTATCCCTTTAATGAATCAAAATCATAAAACAGACAATGTTAAAATAAAAATATAGAGCAGAAATTATAGAAAGACGCAGATTTGCTACAATTGAATAGTTGAAATAAAAGCACAGAATAAAAATGTTGAAATGGAAATGCAAATTTAAAGAAATAATTGTTGGACTGGAATCATGAAAGAAAAATGTTGAAATAGAATGATGGTAGTGATAAACCCGTTCCTACAGAACTGGAAGGCCGAAGCAATCCTCCAGATGGATGTGATATATTATGTTATACTCGTCCACATTTTCTGCAGCTTCGATATAAAGAATCACACAAGAAATGTAATTATCTCCAAAATAAGTGAATGGACAATGAATTGTGTTCCGAATTCATCGTTCCCGGTTGATTTGAATTGTATGCATTGGTAGCAATCATAAAATTACAAGTAAATAGGAGTATGAATTGTTGATATTAATTTATTTATTCAAATTATTCTAAACCATAGGCGTTTGAAATATTAACAATGCAAAACTAACAAATTAAAAAAATGTTTGAAATATAAATTGGCGACTAAACAATGTGTTAAACGTAATCTTAGTCCCTCCACCCCCCCCCCCCCCCCCCCCCACAAAAAAAATAAATAAAAGGATGTATGCTGTGCATAATGACGTTTTATGATCAATATGACACAATATATACAAAGTAGGACTCACAAGGAATTATTTCAACTTCTCCATCGTCAACTGTCCATAATTCCATCATCACCTGTATATGATGTTTATGTCTCTCAGCTTATACGATACGCAAGAGCTTGTTCTTCGTATAGTTTTTGAACTGAGGCAGGCTACATACAAACAAGTTGTTGCAGGGGTTTCAACAATCACATTTAAAGTCAACATTTCGCAAATTATAACGATCTAGTTGCCCATTCAACCTGCCATTGTGTCAAGTACCTGATCAAGACTGGGCTCACGGCGGGTGTGGCCGGCCGGTGTTGTAGAGTGAGCCTTCCCCCATAATGAGCCTTCTCCCGGAAGCCTGGCTCTAGAGTGAGCCTTCCCCCTGGGGGAAAGCTCACTCTAGAGCAGGAGAACCCCCGGGGAAGTCTCACTCTAGAGCCAGACTTCCCCGTGGGAAGACCTACTCTATCACCAGGTATAGAGTCAGTCTTCCCCCCCATAGCAGGATTTCCCCCTTCATTTATTCCTGGTAAATTACTAGAACTTTATAGAGATTGTTTAGATATCAAGACCTTTTTTAGCAGGGCATTAAATGATTTTGTTTAAGTCATTCATTAAACTCAAAAGAAGAAAACGATGAATAAAACACATTGGAATTAAAGAGATCCCTTGTATTGTTTTTTAAAGAATTAAAATGAGTCCAAATGATGCATAAAAGTCATTTTCTGTAAAAACTAACAATCTTAGACATGTGCTTGTTTTAATTGCAAATCTAAAACGATTATGATTATTAAATTATGTCCCATTAATGTTTGGCTTCCTGAACAAATATTCAATTTACTATATAAGTTGTTTCCTATTGTAACTTCTGTTCAAGGAACATACAGTCATTTCTAAGTTGCAAAATATCATTCATATTTTTTTCTTACTATATTCGAAAGGATTAACTAAGATGATTGAGGGTGAGAAAAAAAATCCCCAAAATGAGTGATACTATCCTTTAATAAGTCACTTTAACTCACCAACTGAGTGAGTGATAGAGAGGGAGTGTGCGTGAGTGAGTGAGAGCATGAGAGAGAGATAGAGATTATATAGGTAAGTAATTCCCAGTCCAATAAACTAAAATTTATTTCATAGTTTGCCGAGGAGGTGATGAAAACGGGGGTGTCCTTCTAGAGTGAAACTTCAAGAGAGTGTTACGAGTCGTAGGGAGATCAGTATTTTTCTAGTCGACGAAATGTACCAATTTTTAAAACAACTCCGACCATTATAGAAAATTGACATGATATTGATTTTTGATCAATGTGGCTCTTCCCCCTGGGAGTCAGGTTTATTATAGAGCAAGTGTGCTGGGGGGAAGGCTCACTCTAGAGCCAGACTTCCGGGGGGATGGCTCACTCCAGAGCTAGACTTCCGCAGGGGGAGCCTCACTCTAGAGTCAGACTTCCGCAGGAGGGAAGGCTGGCTCTGGGGGGAAAGTTGGCTCTAGATGAGCCCCCCCCCCCTGGGGGAAGGCTCACTCTAGAGCCAGACTTTGGGGGAGTCTCACTTATGGGGGGAAGCCTGGCTCTATAACACCGGCAGGGGATGCTTACTAGTACTCCTCCTAGGCACCATGCTGCTCCCACCTCTGGTATATCCAGTGGTCTGTGTTTGCGCAGCTCTTGTTTTGTATTCTTTCAGGGACTTACAAAATTGATCACCGTTCGCTGTCTTCGCATTTCATTCATTACATACAAGATGGAAAATGTATTGTGCGCACATTCATTAAATAAACGATACAAGATTAATCCTTACTACTTTTTCAATATGCGCCCAGTGACCCTTTATGTCTGCAGTATTTTTTACTAACCATGATTTATACCGACAAAATACGATAGAATATCAAATATATAATTCTGAGTAGTTCATTTGGTTTCGAGAATAATACAAAAAACAATTCTAGAAATTATTTCCTTGCTTTAATCTTCTTACACATCTACCTCTAACCACGCGGCATAAGCGCTGATATTTCTATTATTCAGTGGTCTAGATCTAAGCTTGCAAATGAAAAATCAGTTAAGTAATTTTGACGACCTATTCGTTCAATTGTTACAACCTTGATCTACAATATTTTATAGTTAAAATGCGTGTCAATTTTAATAGTTGGGTTTATAGGGACGTCAAATACGCTTGTTTGAGGTCGGCTAAATCTTGTTATTGTCACTTTTAAGATGTAAATGTCAAAACATACATGACATCTTACAAACCATTTGAAATCATAAAGACCCCATTAATTGACGTTTAATAGATTAATACTGAGGTATTTCCAATATGCTTTGAAGACTATTTTAAAACCTAACCCAATTGAATTTCAATTTCTGATTATAAAAGTACATCTGATTCTGGATTAATTATTGTCAAATCAAATAAATCAACAGAAACACGTGAATCAGTACTCTGTAAAATTTCAATCAAGATGGCGCGTTTTGCAGGACTGACATATGAGCAAGTTTTTTTGCTGCACTGCTAAATTACCGCGTTTTTGCAGGATTGGCATACGAGTGTGTTTTAGTTGACTGACATATGAGCGCGTGTTTACCAGACTGACATATGAGCGCGTGTTTACCATATTGACATATAAGCGCGTTTTATCAGATTGACATATGAGCACGTGTTTACCAGATTGACATATGAGCGCGTTTTTATGAGACTGACATATGAGCGCGTGTTTACCAGATTGACATATAAGCGCGTTTTATCAGACTGACATATGAGCGCGTGTTTACCAGATTGACATATGAGCACGTGTTTACCAGACTGACATATGTGCGCGTTTTTACCAGACTGACATACATGTATGAGCACGTGTTTACCAGACTGACATACATGTATGAGCACGTGTTTACCAGACTGACATTTACCAGACTGCAGAACTAGCATCCGAGTGGGGTTTAGCTGGACAGACATATGAGGAAAGAAATACATTGGAAGCATACGCGTTTGTGTCACAATTCCAAAAGACTGCCTGATACATTCTACACATGTACAGGTTAAGAAGATCATGCAGAAGCAACCAAAATTGATATAACGATCTAATGCTTTAATTATTTCTCTGTACACATTAACTCTAAATGTAGGCGAGATTACGTGGTAACAAGAGACGTGTGTCGTGATCTCCACTGGCGGTCTGCAGATTAATGAGCGCGGACTGGCACAAGGGGAAGTGTTCAGTCCTCTACTGTTGCGATGTGTAAATGTCGATTCATTAACCAAATGAGCTCTGCAATTAATTAGGACAAAAAACATGTTTGAAATTCAAATTTTTCGATGAAAAATGAATAAATCATTATTGCAGTGGAAGGTGTACATGTTTTATGTGAAGTTGAGCATTTCCTTTTAATGTATCTTTTTTTTAACTAGCTATCAAAATTCAGAATGAAAATATTCAAGAATACTAAGTACAGTTTACCTTAAATTCAAGGTAAGCTAAAATGTGCTATCACCGTTTCCTACTTGGCCATGTATGTGAGGGCTTTATTTCCTTTAACAATAATTTTTCGTGTGGGTACTTTTTATGAAATTGTCATTAAAACAATTTTCCACGAATTAACAATCAAAACTATACCATATAAAGAATTGCCAGGGAGCCGACTCTGAGGACTTCGTACCAATACTATTGTGTTTATTATACTGCGGTCCATATCAGAATGAACTCTTTTAGCACAAAATATTTTTTCAACCCAAACTAGAGAACTCGAAAATAAGTAATCTGCACTTTGAAAAACTTGTACCATCCCTTTCAGTAAATAAGCAATTTCATTTCTTGTCCCTTATATGATGACGCGCGTCATGTACAATTGTACTAAGACTCGGTTTCTGCTTCATACTCACTGTCTTGCAATTGTGTATGTGCATTTTGCATTTGCATTGAAACACATGCATTTACATAGAAATATACGGAAGTGTTGCACGGTAAGGAGGAGATGTGAACCTTACCGTCAGTTATGATATATCAAGGTTATTTATACACTGACTGCTTTTGACTGCAGATTACTATATTTATCTTATCAAGACTATGAACTCACTGTGGGTGTGACCAGTCAGCAGGAGACGCTTACTCCTCCTAGGCATTTGATCCCACCTCTGGTGTGTCCAGGGGTCCGTGGTTGCCAAACTCTTGTTTTGTATTCTGTTTGGGACTTGCGAGCTTGATCACTGTTCGTTATCTTTGCCTTTTCATTACTCGGGTATTGTTTTAACTTTAGGTAGTAACTAGTTTTAACCTTTCTACTTTGAAAATGAATAATCGAAATTTTGTTTTGTTTATGTCCTTCAAATTCAATGGTACATTGTGATATTAGTTTTGGTTCCTATTTTAAAATTATGAAAATCGCCGAATTAGGCACATGCTTTATGACATATATATAAGTATGAATAGGCAAGTGTATTGACATCGCTTTACATTCAAAATGCCAGGCATGTATGTAATCTATACAAATTTCGATAAAAAGTTATTTAATTATTTTTTTGTAAAGGTAAAAACATACATGTGTATTTAAATTTTTAAAAATATATACAAGAAGAAACATTGTTGCATGTATTTTGTAGTTTCAAAACTCTGTTCGATCCCTTGCTGGATGGAACACTTTGAGAGTTCCCTGTAGCGGTACCGTTCAATGCTAAGTTAACCTAACTACCGTTATCCTTGGTGTGACTGTCAGGTAGCACCAGTTAATTGACGTGCAAGACGTGATGGCATGCTAATTAAAATTACAAATGAAAGAATTTAATAACTAGAGGTGAAAGTATCATGTTGAATTCTTGCACGAACAAATTCCTGCACTTTTAAATGATTCTACGTGCTTTGTTTTGAATTTTGTAATCACCCAATGAAACGTTATGAAAATGTATACTTATATTATAATTAGTATCGTAATTAGGACTATTCTCCTTGGCCTTGACTTTACAGAAGAAAGCCAGATTTTTAAGAAGGTGTGGGTATGTTACTAAGACATATTGCATAATTGTAGAGGGTGCGCATTTAATGAGATGGTAATAAGTCGATTAAAATGTGGCTGCAGAAAAGAGTGGCCTCCACATCTGATTCAACTTCCGACACGTTATCAACGGATTTATACTGTTCGTTCTATCTGTTACAATGTTTATTTCAAAGTCTAATTGGCAAAGGATGTAAATAGTGAAAAGGTAAGACCAAAACTGAATACAACGTATCCATTGAAAATTAAACCATTGAAATTGCTTTTGGTGTAAATAGTTCATCCCTGAAGTATTCGCTTTAGCTGTAATCGGCACTGATTGATATTGATTTGGAAATATAATTACCGTCTGAATATAATAATGTTATGATTCTAAGCAGCCTTATCCAAAATTGTTCTATAAAAAGAAATGTGAGTCTATCGTAGTCACCGTTAGTAATGTTCCACTTCCTATTTCTGGAGAAATAAGATTGATTAGTGCACGTCATTGAGTATATTGACTTGCCAAGTAGGAATTTTGAAATCAAACACGTTGGGTGAATGGATATTAGCTTATATCAAAAGTACGCCAACATTCCTAACGTTAGGTTTTGAAACATATTTACGAGAAATTTGATAATGGAAAACAAATCAAAAATATTTGTACAAAATCAACATTATTCTTATCTCTGAACATCATAGCAGAAACTGTTTCTTTCTTTGAAAAATTGTATCAACCATGTAGATATATTTTTTAGGCCCGCATCAAGAGATGCGACGCCTATATAGTTTCACTTTGTCCGTCGTTCTGTCCGTCAACAATTTTTGTTAACACAAACTCAAAACCTATACATTGTATAGATGAAATTATGCACACTTGTTTTCTCACCAATCTGCAGATGTGCATATTGAAATTTGGTCTTATAGGGGTCAACTTTTGGGGGAAAACTTCATTTTTCCATGAAAATTCGCAGATTTTGAGAATCGTACTTTGTGTAACATAAAATCAAAACATATACATTGTACACAGCTGAATTTTAACTACTTGTTTCTCACCACAATACAGATGTGCATATTGCAATTTGGTTTTATAGGGGTCGATATTTTGGGGAAAACTTCATTGTTGATGAAAATTAGATTTGCTAATCAATATATAATTTTGTGAACACTAAAACTCAATATCTATAAATTTTACTTAATTTTTGCCAAACGTGTTTTACAACATTGAGTAGAGAATGTGTACATTAAAACATTTGCCTGAGTGGGGCCTTGCTGACTTTGTCAGTTGCCTGAGTGGGGCCCTTGCTGACTTTGTCTTTGTGTTCTAGTATTGTAAAAGTGTTGTGTGTATTATCTCTCTAGTTGCTACCTTTCTTTTGTAAATTGGTCAACACGAAATATTCTGTGGTTTGTTTGTTTTTTTTAAAAACTTTTTTCTAGATTGATTTTTCGATTATTTACCTTTAAATGCATTTTAGAACATTGCAGGCAAAATTGCAGTAAATATCTAAAGTTGTGCTTAGTGAATCTCAAACTTAATGTTTGGCAATTCATTCAAAAATAATTTAGCATGTGGTTCTGTGCATTCAAGAGAAATTTGACAAATTACATGACGTGTTGTTGGAAAGAAAGGTTATCGATCTAGTTCAATATAAGGACGTGCCTCTGTGTGATATAGCGGGTTTTATGAATCATAAATGCACTCGCCTATATTTTTGATATAATTTTCTTTTGGTTATTAAATATTTTAAATTTATTATGATGCATGCCTTTTGTCTCAAATATTTATTTGAATGTTTGGTGTTCCTGTAAAGCATGGATACTTTGAAATAAATTTGCAATGATTTTCAAAGTGTAAATACTAATATACACTACAAATACAAAATGAATTTTAAAATTTATGTAAATTCAGCATAAAAAAGCATCAACTTTAAAATTGAAAATTGTTTATCGAAATGATTTTTGATGAATTGGTGCTTAAATGTTTCATTTCTTTGTATACCAATAATACATATAAAGTAATAATTTGTGATAGCTTTTGATGATTATGATTATTTTTATGTTCGTATCAATCTTTTTTTATGGCGGTAGTATTCCATCAAATTAATATTCAAACAATTTCCACGTGGTTCGATTATCGTTCCTCTGACGATGTTTTCCATGACAAGTTTCTCATTAACATACACTTAGATATTGACAGGCTTAATAATTAGGCATTCACTTTTAATGATGACGATTTTATATAAAAAGCCAGTTGAATGCTGATTTGTTTTCATTTTACTTGAAAGGTCTGGAGATTCCAACACGCTTGCGCGGCGTTATACGTGGAGCTGCAGACTACCCGCAATGAAGTGGCGGCAACAGTTACCCGCCATATTGCTTGTGCTCACCCTGCAAGTCTTTCTTGTTGGAAGCCAAGGACAATTCAATTTGCATATGTTGGTAAGTAAATTTTTAATTAAAGCTTGTTTAAATTTGCGATGTTGTCTGGTCAGTGATCATGATGTCACATATACATACTTGTATGATATAGTTCTTGCATCTTTTTTCCTACTAACCACATGCAGCAATTGATATATTCAAAATTTTATAAACATGCATTCTAAAACTTTCCAAAGTGGTATCTATTTATTCAATATAATTATCTATAATTTTTTTTCTTTTTGACTTACTTTTTTAAAGTTCAACCCCCTCCTTTTTATGCATTCATATTATTTTATTTAATACAATACATGTTTGCAATTTGTGTCATCAATATATGTATTCCGGCAATACAACTTAATTAACAAACGAGTACTATGCATTCCTTGGTTACCTATAATGGTATTTTTAATTACGCATGTTCTATTAATTAAGATTTAATATCCCTCTTTACAATGTATGCCTTGAATATTCTCCAGTCTGTATGAAGTATATTATTATCCGAAACTGTTGTATAGCATGATGTAGATGATTCAAATCTATGTAAAATACTTGGGTAGAGATAACGAAACGAAGATGATAACTAATCCTTTGTGTCATTTATCCCGCGTGTTGCAACCTTCGCAGCAACCTTGTGCACGCATTATCTGTTCCTATTGGCTTCATCATGACAGAATACAATTACATGTATATCACGCGGGTTCGGTGATGTTACACTATATGAGTTATTGTCATAAACAGTCAGAGGTCAAGCATTAAATTGAAACTATGTCATGTTCGACGAAATCAGCTATTAAATATGCAACCCACCATTAAGGAAACATCTATCGAATGTTGGCAATATCACTGTATTGCATTAATTTGACGAGTAGTACCATTTTGATACACTAGGAAATAAAATTCAGAAAGTTTCAAAAATGGTACCTTGCATAAAACGAAATGAAATTTTGATGAAATTCAACCAATAATGTTTCTAATGAGGATAATTCCAGAATTAAAAAAAAATCACTTTTCCTTCATCACATCGCATAGTCAATCGTATTACCAACAGATCCATCACACCGCCCATTTTTTTGTGAATTTAAACCATATAGGAAGAATGACTAAATTGATTTATACTTTTACATGCAATCGTTCGACAAAATACATATATCAATCACAACAAACCTCTTTAATAGCGGATATACATGTACTTATTGAATTAATGATTATCAATAGATATGAGTCATGTTTTTCTTCTCAAACGATATATCAAAATCACAACGTTTTACAAAATATTTGATTGATTATGCATTTAATCCACCTGTACTCGTTGAATTAATTACTTTGACACTTATTATTTCACCTCCCAGTATGACTTAAACACGCATTCTGGCAGGTGACACCTCGGTCTCTTTTATGTGTTTATCAATTTAAATGAAGTTTGTGTTTTAGCAATAAACTGGTCAATAATTAAGCAATCGTGATAAGAGGGTTACCAAGGTTACCAAGGCACATAACGAATTCAACATTAAACAAATAATCCTGAACTTAAAATTGTCTATTAGCATAAATTTTCTAATCATATCTACCGCTTTTATATGTTGTTCTTTACATTTGTAATGTAAAGTAGTAAGAAAAGAATTTTTTTTTCTTTCAGAGAAGACATTTGAATGCCAGGCGTCCATTTCCGCAACATGTCCCTAATGCTAGATTTCAAAATTTTAATCCACAACTCATCGCACCAAGATTTCCAGCACCTAACCTGCTACCCCGGGGAACACCTCAGCTTCAGCCAGGTTCCGTGCAGCCGACATTCCCAGGGTCTAACGCTGCAGCACTCCCGCAGATTAACAGATCATGGCAGCCCGTGCAACAACAAAATGTCCAAAGTGCACAGATTCCACAGACCAACCAAAATCTACAAAACAGCCAACCCAACCCTCTTCCTAATACCATGCCTAATCCAAATCTTGTACAGAAGCAGATTCACGAGTTCCAGAGACTGCAAATGATGTTGCGGCATATCAAACAACAAAAACAACGACAACTGCAGCAACAGCAACAACAACAGCAACGACGTCAACAACTGATACAACAAATACAAGCAATACAGAGAGCAAGAACATTACAAGGGGCTAATGCACGAGTGGCTGGCACGGCGCACGTAGCGAAAATAAATCAAATGGAGAAGATGATAAGAGACATGATCAAATATAGAGACCAGCTAAAAAGAGAAGCAGCGTTTAGGCAAAAGACAAGACAAGTCACAATATCAAACAATTCAAATAGAGAACAAATTTCTACTGCTGATGTTCAGTCAGGTCCCTCAATTCTGATAATGGACAAAAATACTGTGACAGAAATCCCAATAGTGACGACGAAGAAACCAAATGGTAGTCTTGGTCAAAATATGATAGTATTTGCAAAAACAGCGAATATTCACTCTAACGTAGACTTACAACATAACAAGGGAGTTGAGCTTAAACACAATCAGCAATCCCCGCCCAGGCAACCACAACAGCAGCGAAATGACGTAACCACTCCGCAACCTGTGGCTTTTCAAAACAACGTTCAACATAATGACAACCATTTCAAAGGACACCACTCCAGTAATGCGCATAACGCAGACCCTAGAATACAACAGCAACAACACCATCTTGAACAACAACACCATCATGAACAACATCAACAACAACACCAAGAAGTACCTCAAAAAATTGCATCTGATGTCCTTGGAAACATTTTTGAAACGCATCAGCAGGGAAACACACAATCTGCAAATTTACATTCCAAACGAGAACAGAAGCCCCAAAGACAAACACAGCATGAGCTGATGACCAAGAAACAGCATTTCACCAATACAAATGCAGGAAACACCATGCAGAATGTCAACATTCCTAAGACAAAAAGCAATCAACAGTTTCACAACAACCATCAAAATCTTAAACCAATGTGGGATCAAAATCACAGTCCAAACACCCATGTTTCATCCAACCATCATAATAATGGACCAGCACAAGTGAATGGTCATCAAGCACGAAAAACTAGCCAAGGCAACATAGAGAAAAATGCGCAACACTTAATGCAAACACAGCATATTCCACAACGTCCAAATGTACAGAGAAACAATCCTACTCAACTCGATCTACCACCCCTAGGAATGATTCCAGATCAGTTTCTGCAAAGTCAAAATAATTATCATCGTCCAACGACTTCACCGCCCATTGCAATGAATACTGTAGGCAATCAACAACCGGGGATGCAGTCCAGCTCAAATAACCAAAGAAATAGTTTACGTCGAAAAAATCTGAGTCAAGAAAATCGAATAAATATCCCAAACCAACAAATGACAAATCAAATAACGACTCC
The DNA here is from genome assembly GCA_903981925.1 of Ostrea lurida. Lineage (NCBI taxonomy): Eukaryota > Metazoa > Mollusca > Bivalvia > Ostreida > Ostreidae > Ostrea > Ostrea lurida. The sequence continues at coordinate 24,791 of CAJDSM010000442.1, forward strand.
AATTAATCGTGTAAATAACCCAAATCCTTATGACCAAAACAGTAACATCCGATTTCCAGTTACCACAGTAATACCTCAAACCTGGGAACAACAAGCCCAAAGAGGCCAGCAGAGCAGACATTTCCAACCACCGATGACCACAGCATCGAACATACAAATTCACGGGAGTTCAAAGAACCACCCACAAAGAATAAATAGACAACTGTTCAAACGTCCCCCTAGACCTTCTTCAACTCCATCAACAGTCCTAGAAAATCGACATGAAAGCTTTATTCGTCAAGGCCAACAAAGTAAATTTGGCCCCCGAGTTGATCAGCAGATAATGCAAACTCCATCACCTATTGTTGGCGATCCATCGCGGCAGTTTATCCCAACTACGCCAACATCCACCCAAACAACCCCTAGACCTTCCTTCAATGATTATTTCAACCAGATTCCTAAAAGTTCACCAAGGAAAGTTAGAATCAATTTTAGAAAACCTGCCGCTCAACAGACCAACCTCAGTATCATGACACCTCCTCCGGTTATACCCACTCAACCAAATTATCCACCACCACCTACTCAAGTTCCATCTCAAAAGTACTTACAAAAACACTTGCCAACACTACCTCCTCCACATCCAAATCTAGAACAAGTCCCGCGATTTCAAATGAACCAAGTTCAACAACGGTCTCCTAGACAAAACTTAACCCCACCTCCTGTTGTGCCTATTCAACCAAATTATCCACTACGAACTACAGAGGGCCCATCTCCACAGTACCCTCAACATCCTCCAACGATACCACCTCCACTTCCAAATTTAGGAAGGAATTTTCAAACTAAACAAATTAATCAACAGTCAATACAACAACTGAATACTATCGCACCAAACATTCGCTTTTTTACAACTACTGAAAGTCCATCAATACATCACCCGGAACGAAAACATCAAAGGGTAAATCATGGGCAGATACCTTTCTCTGGTGTATCAAATAACAAACACATAAATCAGAACCAAATAGCAAATGTTAACAACTATCAACTACCTCAGACAATCCCAGCAGAACTCCAGCATAATGAAATTCAGAAATGGAAATCGGAAATGAGAATAAGCAATTCGAATTCGAATCATCAGTCTGGTTCAAGTAACACAAACTTTCGTACAAAAGTGCCACTTACAACTACAGAAAAACCAAGGATCGTCACTCCAAAACAACGTAAAGAAAATCCTTTAGCAAAACTCTTAAGACTCCTTCAGCGGAAGGCTCCTTCCATTAAATTTGCATCTGAAAGGCATAATCAGCAACGCCCGCCACAAGTAAAGAAATCGCATAGCAGACGTACCCAGCGTAGACCAATCAGACCCTCAATTGCACGACCAACTCAGGTCCCATTTACAGGTTTACCATTACGCCCAAAGCCTAACAGTTTTCCTTTCAACAGCCATACATTAGTACCTTTACCGCGACCAACAGATGTGCCACATACTAACCGCTGGTCCAGCAGAACAATATCACCAATTGTGCCAACGACTTTGAAAAGCATGTCATTAAACTCCAAACGCTTCGATATTTCTCCATTTTCTAGCGCTCATTTTACTATGCCGAATCGTCGTCCACAGCCAACAAGTCTTCCATTTGTTCAAACTTCCGCCCCAAAACCCACATCAGTGCCAATGAGAAATAATGTACCTTCTGTTCAGCAGATGACGTCCAGAAATAGGAATGTTCAACAAAGGAAACAAAATAAAAATCATACTGTGAATAAAGTCAATCAAAAACGTAGGAAAAATACACGGAAAAACGCTGTTAATCCAGCACAATTGTTAATTGCAGCTTTGATCCAAGCCCTTCAAAATGGAAATTTGCTGAAACAACTTCAACTGCGTCAACGAAATAATCAACACGCTCCACATAGCAGTGAACCACAAGTACCTCCACAACATTCCAATATCAGACAACACCACGAACAAGCGCCCAGAAATGATCCCAGTACCCAAAATCAAAACTCAATGAACGTGCCTTATCATAATTCTGTAGAACAAAATATACCTTCTGCAGATCATCAGATACCCCAACAATTTGAAAGGCACCAGCAGGCTCATGAAAATCATAACATAAATCATCCTCAAGTTATACAATATAAACCTGATACGCAGACAAACCCACCACCTAAAGATATGCCTGACTTGAGTATGTTGCAGGGTCAAGAAATACAGTTTACTGATGTAAATACTGGATTCGGAGGAGATTCACCACCACCGGTCATTATTCAAAGAATTCCAAAGAATTCTAGATCAAGACAAAGCAACAATTTCAATGGGAATTCAAACGGTGTACCTTATGAGTTTCCAACAATGGCACTGCATGAAAACAGTGCTGTTTTAGTTGATACATCAATCAAAACACCTACGGTTGATGATGACGATCTTTCTTCTAATTCAACATCGGAAGGAAATGAGACGAACCAATCCCTTAATAACAGTAGCTATAATGAATCGGTAACTAAGGATATATCAGACACGAGTCAGCAGGATCAAATTATTGAATCTAGTGTGAAAAATATAACAACAACTCCACTAATAATCACACGAAAAATAGAACTCCCGGACTCTGACGCTGAAACGACGGAGGAAAAACAAAACGCCAGTGATCTTGACAAAGGTTTAAACACTATCTCTGATAGTAAAAACGAGAACGATGATGACAAAAATATGTCTCATTTACAGTTACCAAGCATGTCACCAGTGCTTCCAGAATATGACTTCCCTGATTTAGGCACACCCCCTCCGTTGTTTATGACGAAAAAAGATCACACCACCACTAGTAATCAATTCAATGACAAGTTAAACAACTTAGACAATATCGAAAAATTGAATGAAAAGTTAATGCTTCCGGAATCGCATGATATTAATGACGATACGACAACAACAGCTACAACGACTACAAGATACCCTACAACAACCAATCCAACTACAAGAGTAACCACAACAGTCCAAGCAACAGAATCATTTGTAAACAACGTTACATCAACTTTGTCACCAAAAACAACTCTTTTACCGACAACATCATTGAAGACAACAAAAATTGTAGAGGACGAGGAAATCGAATCTTTAAGCACGAAATCTCCAGTCATTACAAAAGAAACCACTTTTCCCCAATTCGAGGATGAGGACCTCTTTATGAAAACGACATCTACAATGTCTGTATCGTCTGCTTCAAATGTTTCAGAATTAAAATCAATTACAATGTCACCAATAACATCCTCAACAACTCTCAATCCGACAACAGAGACAACCACCACCAGAACAACATTGCCATCAGTCGCAATAACATTTCCTGCTCGTCAAAAATCAACAGTGCCACTGGTTATCACAACAGAGTCTTTACCAAAAACGACTTCAAGATCATCTACTAATTCACCAACAACATTAAGTATCAAGACAACAACGGAAACAATCAAAGAAAATCATGCTGCACATTCCCTTATCAATGACAATATGTTATCAGGGGTATCAGATGATCATATTTCGGACTCTGAGACATTTACTACACCATTTCCAATGTTTCATGAAAAGATGGACTATAGAAAGATCTTTCCTGAAATGTTTGGTTTGAAACCTGTCGACATAATACCCAAGACAATAAGGAAACTAGATATGAACACTGGGTTCATACCCTCAACTTCAACAGCTGTTCCATCCTCCAGCATATCCTACCACGAATTAAACCCAATCATATCTAGCCATACCACAACGCCAAAAATGTACAGCGAATTTGATAGAACCACAACCTCTCCTCCCCCAACAACACCATCACTACAAACAACAACACAAATGTCAACAACCGAAATAACAACAAGTAAACCATCAATAACAACAGCAGCTACAACTACCTTTCACACAACACCCTTTATCTTCCTGACAAGCATTGCGTACCGTGATTTATTTCCAGAATTGTTTGGACAAAAACCCGATAGACAGGTTTATACAGATGAAGGATCTGCACTAAATTCATTTACAACTCGACCTACAACAAAAGCTACAACAACGACAACTGCCTTGCCAATACCAAAATCAATGAGAACTACAAAAACCACTGCATCAACAACTTCAACTACAACTATGAAAACCACAACTAAACCATCTACAACGAAAGCTACAACCACTATACCACCAACGACAACAACAGCAAAGTCATACATAGAAGAGAGACAGAACACTATGCCTACTAAAGACACAATCTCCTTTACATTCCCTAGTACCATTGATTATAGAGATTTATTTCCAGAAATGTTCGGAAGAAACCCTTTGCCACATATTTATGGCATAAGAGATCCTGTCATGAAGCAATCCACTGCCCCTACAACAACAAAACCTATCATTAAAACAACATGGTCACCGCCATTGCAGAAGACGTATGTAGGGACGTCTCTTGAGGACTCGCGGTTACATAGAGAAGCATCTGCCATAACAACCACCAGATCTTCACACAAAGCAAACGTCATTGATTCCACACAAATGCATGTATTACCGAAGGAACCAAGTAATGTGAGAGCTGTAAAGAAGTCTCCAGAATTTTTCGTATCCAACAATTTAAATGGCGGTAAGCTTCGTCCACTGGAGGTTCGTTCTACTACACCTAGAACAGTTAGAGTTTTAGGCAGAGATATTGTAGTTCGTACAACTGCACAGACTCTGTCCGCGAACTACGTTTCTGGAAACGGACAGGCAAAAGAACATTCTGTGAAGACATTTACAGATATTGTGCAGGACAGCAGAGCAGGACAGTTGTCACAGTTCAATGGTGTACAACCAACACAGGTGGCACCAGAGAACTTCAACAATGCTATTTCGCAAGAACCAAAACCTAAGGTCCATTTTGATGTTGTAGATATTCCTTACGATCCCCATCTCGACCGAGCAGCTACTTTACTTTCGGGAAGCAAAATTCCAAACCAGTATAAAGAAGCGACACCTGAAGCAGCTGTTCCAATTCAAGAACCTGTCGAGAAAACCATACCCACACAGTCTGAAAATTATATCGATCTGAGTTCGTTTAGTACAAACTCATTGGCAGCAAATCCAGCTCTTCCACATGAATCTAATTCAATGAATGGCATTGCAGACGTTTCTACGCAATTAGATACCCTTCTTAGTGCTTTAGGAAGTGACATTATGATTCACGAACAGAAGAGCAACGATGGTCATGTTCAATACAAAATTCAAGGCGGAAGTAAAGACCTTCCTGTATTTGTTCTGAGGACCGGTTACAGATGGACAGATGCCATAGGTTAAACCAGGTGTTAAGACGCATTTTATTGTTATCAATTATATCATCACATCATGTCTTCATTATTATTTATTACTTTCATTTTATCTCACTACTTTCGCTTCACATGGATGAAAGCGTTGCTCAAAATGTTGAATGTATGTATTACCAATGTGAGCGTGATCATTTTATCATTTATTCTATCTTATCCCTAGAATTAGTCTGTGATATCAGATTTGTCATAAATCATTATTGTTTATCGTTATGAAATCCATTTGTTGTTATTTATTGATATAAAATTCAGAAAACATTACACTTGACTTCTATGTTGTATATTTGATGGGGTTTTATTATTGAGGTTCATGAATACTGAAAATGCTAGTATATATATCCACATTCTTCAATGATACACACATCAAGTGACAATAAGATATTCATAAGTAGGATATGAATAGCACAGAGACAAACGTATTATAAATTGTCTCTCACATGTTTATGTACACATGTTACTGATTAAGAACATTGTTAATGAAGATGGCCCTTGCTATTGCTGATAAAAAGGTGAAGTAACCAAGTTTTCTTTGATTGTTGGGGTTTTAAACCGAGTTGGCAAAATAGCAATATACTAGTATCAGCTTTGATGTACACTCGGTGTTGTTTGGTTGTTGCGTGGCGACTTGCACTACGTGATTCGCCTAATTCTATTACCTAACGTCGCAAAAGGGGTGAGGGAGAACTAGCAGTCATACAAACCAGGTTAAAACAACAAATCGCTCAATAGAACAGAATTTGGAAAACAGTTACGTTTTGGTCGTCATTTTGACTTAATGATGTTATCTGATGCGCCTTAAAAATTAACACTAGTGAATTTCATTCGAATCCTCAGCAGCCCCGAAAAACATAATTTGTAGGAAACAGAATCTCTTTCTAAATAATGGTGCTTGTAGTTCAGGCATTCGTTTCGCGCCACATTCTCTCTGTAACATTTCAGCAGATAACGACAACGAACAGACCAATATTACCGCTATATCATAATTCTTTAGTAGCTAATAGGACTTTCGACATCAAAATGTTGTTAGTGTGGTAGGTTTTTTTTTTCTTTTTGAATGGACTGTTGTAGTATTACCATTTATCATAACTGAGTATGGCAGCTAAGTTAAACAAAAGGTTTTGTGGTTAGGACACTCGCTTCGTAATATAACCGAAAGGCTGAATCTGCGTTAGACTTGAAACATTTGCTATTGGTAAGAACTGTCTCTTCCTAAACGCTCGATATTTGAAGTGAAATTGACAGGTCTTTCGGAAATGACATCATTCAAGGGAGGTTACACTAGGTGTTGGTACGATAAGGAACCATCGCTATAACGACCCTAAGCACCATACATAGGTCAACATTTGTGGTATTTCATCTTCAGTTAGTGACGTATGATACAGCAAACAAAAAAGAATGATATCACCTTTCTTAACATATACTCCGTGCATGACATTCATTTTATTTTTTGCATACTCATTATCAACTTCATTGGAGCAGCTTTTCAAGATTTTCACCATGAAAATATAAGTAATGGTCCAGAAGAAAAGATTTTTCCAAATATATATGCCATTGGGTCAAATGTTGTCTGACGTGTTTCCTACCAATTCTTAGGCCGTTTTTTAAATACTGATTTAGACTACAGATTACTCCGTTTTCCTGATCAAGACAGAGGATCACGGCGGGTGTGGCCGGTTTACAGGGGTGCGTTCTCCTCCTAGGTTCCCACTTCTGGTACATCCAGGGGCCCGTGTTTACCTTATTGTGCGTTCTCCTCCTAGGTTCCCACTTCTGGTACATCCAGGGGCCCGTGTTTACCCAACCTTATCTGTCTGCGTTTCCTCCCTCCTAGTATCACTTCTGGTAAACATCCCGTGTTTACCCAACCCTTAAACTTGTATTCCCTATAGGATTGACGAGATTGATTACTATTCGTTATCTTCAACCTTTCGTGAACATTTAAAAGAATAAATATATAAGACAATGGATGTTTTTATCATTTTCCGGGGGTTGAAGTAATTTTGATTAAATGTCATTTCGTTAGATTAAGGATATATAGATATAATGATGAAACAATGGATGTAAAACATATATAATGCATCTTGGTGTATGGTGATGCTTTTTAGAGTTGAGCTTGAATCAGCAGAAAAGGAAATATCAGATAGAGCGACAAGCGTTAATGCCAATCGGTTACTTGCTCATATGAATGATCACAATGTGGGGATGCATTCCTTCTAAGGTTTAAATGTTTCTGGTTTGGTTTCACTCAATGTCAATAGATTGCCCCTCATGTTTCAACAGCATGTTAAATGTTCAGGTCACGTAACGAGGACTTCACTAACTACATACTTTCAGTTACGTGCAAATTAAACATAATTCAATATTGAATGTCAAAAGACACCTATAGAATTGACTTGCACTATTACCTTCTGCTTAAAAAGATGCTGAATAATTAGAAGCCAAAGTGCGCCATTTAACATCAATGGTTTTCGGGACAGGTGACCGAACAAGGTGCCAATAGAGTTTGATGGTTTGTTCGTAGACATCGAGTCGCCTGATCAAAACATAATGGAATAATTAGCGAGTGACTGACATGTGGAACATCTGGAATTCGTTACCTTGGACCTAATGTAATTCAACCTGTTTTAATCCCCGGGTGATGATTTTTGTAATTTTGTTTTCTTACATGTATGTTTCACTTCAACCTGCTAAATACAAATAAAATTCCTCTGCTCTTCATCACGTCAATATGGAGTTTATTAACAAAAATAAAAAATAAAAATACGATTGAATTATTTATTGATGTTTTATATCAGAAGATAAATGTCACGGTAAATAATCGGTTATCTGCATGACGTGGATAATAATAAGAAATAAATAAAATATCAATTAATATACACAGTCGTCATATTGGAAGTAATAAAAAGGCAAATGTGATTGTAATTGATTCCTGTGTAAACAAATTAAATACTTATTGCAATGATTGTTCAAAGCCGAATTGTCTTTAAAAACCACAAACTGGATGTTTGAAATCTCTCTGCATGTATCGTTATATCATAGGTGTCGAGATGTCATGTTTACATACGCACGTACTTAAAGGAAAAAAAGTCCCATTTTTCTACTAAATGCATTATTTATCGAATGATCTGTAAATTATTTATCACATTTATGAATAAAGGTCTCATATCCACGTTCCTACGCAATTAAGCTCTTAATTTTACAATAAATCTATCATAGAGGTACTATTCGTGGTATAAAAAGATATTACAAACTTGAAAATAAGTTCAAAATATGTTTCCGCTCTCTTCCCTTTCTAATATGAAGTTATCCTTGTATGCTCAAACATACATGTAGGTAGTGACTATTCCTCAGGTAACACACAGGACTTGAAGAGCTAAACGCGCAATGCTAAAGAGGTTCTAGGTTGAGTTGAAGTTATTGTCAATTTTTTGGGAAGTGTATTTTTTGATTCTACATTGAAAGAGAATCGGGAAATTGAAAAAAAAAAAAAAAAAAGAAGGGTTTTTATGCTGTTTTCGAGCTTCAGTGTTTTTAAATATTGACCTTTTTGCACTTAAAATTTACTCAAGATTTTCTTCATTTAAACTCCATTCGTCTGTTGGTATAAACAAAACATGAGAAATACAAATCAATCATCTACATGAATTATAGATACAATACATACTAATGTCTTCTTACAATACAAGATATAAAAAAAAAAAAAGATTTAATATCTTTGTAATGGAAATAAATAATGACGTGTCTGCACTTGATATACGGAAACACTCATGATGTCGAATTTCAGAGTTAAAAAATACATTTTAGGAGTGATGTCAATTACTTAAATTTCACGTAATATTCAGAGTCTTGTATCAAAATTTAAAATGGAACTTTTTTAAAATATTGGCCAAAATACTGATTTTTTGCACAGAATTTCGAGCAAATTGAATTGGACTTTTTAATGAATATGTATTCTGTTTGGAAAATTAATAAATAACAATTTTTTGAATAGTTCCAAGTCTCATCTACTTGTATCTGTAATATACGAATAGTGTATAAAAAAGAGAAGGTATATTGAGATGAAATAGAAACTGTAAAATCATGCTTTTGATTAATCAATCCTTCCCCACAAAGTGTAGTCCCTACCAAACCCTTTTAAAAATCTTGAATGACACAATTTTTTTCAACTGGACAGGGTTCAGTTGTAAATGTGCAATATGTTTGCACCGATGGGTCAGTATTGACATCACTAAATACTTAGTCATAGCGGTGCTGCTGTCGCATTGTGTCTCACAAGGCCCAGCCTTACTAGACATCCTTAGAAAGTTTCCTTAGTTAAACGCACAGGGCTTTAATTTCCTTAGCTACATATGTACATGTATATAAGCGCACAGTACATACTGGAAGTAAATGTTTACGAGTCTTATTCTTGTCATTTATTAATTAACATAGCCGCTAAGTTGAACTAATGATGAAAGTGTTCAGTGGTGATTTTCATTTCTATTGCTAGCCGCATCGCGAGGGAACAGTAGTGGATCGGGATCGATCTCTCGGACCACCCTCCCTCATGACGTCCTAACTGCTACACTCAAACCTCCCTCCCTCAGGACGTCCTAACTTCTATACTCGGACCACCCTCCCTCAAAACGTCCTAAATGTTTGACTACTAATATTTTAGTTTGGAATGAAAGTTGTATTCAGTGTATTTTTGAATACTCGATAAAGAATTGAAACATGGAGTCACGGGAGAAAAGGTAAAATATTGGACACAGAACCAATCAGTATTATAGGAATGCACAAGGTAATATTGATTTGANTAGGCAATTGGACACAGAACCAATCAGTATAGGAATGCACAAGGTAATATTGATTTGAAATAGTTGTCAAAGGTTTGATTTACAGATTAAAACCTACACACATACTTCATCGTCAAAGCATTTCTTGCAGTAATCTTTCCTCGAAAGGGTAGATAGTTCACATATTTGCCATTGATGTGCAACAAGAGCTTTTAATGTGAAGAGGTTTTCACTTTACCACAACTGTCGTGAAGCTCTTCACCAGTGATTTCTTCCTGGTGTGTGGGTATGATTTATTTACTTATAATTCATCGAACCTTTGAAGGCAATCAGACACGTGTGGTGTTGTGCGTGATATCTAACAAGTTCATATTTCAAATTCAGTTGAGCAACGATTTGTACTTCTTACTAAATATTTCTGAGTTAAGTAGAATTTCAATTCTAGATTATGAATGAATACAAAACAGAAATATAAAGGTTACGATAAAAAATAATAGATCAGTTTATATACTCTACTAAAGAGAAACTAATTTCAGATTGATGGTCAATAGTCATGAACTTCGAAATGCTGAGTATTTTAATAATCAAATCAAAAGTTCTAGTTTGATAAGTTCAAGATGCTGTACTCTATTTCTTATCTTTTGATTGTAAAATTCAGAATCGCTGAATTAGATGAATTATATTATATAAACATGTATGTAAATTTAATTGAATAGATAAATTTGGGCAATATTTCAACTTAGGTATATACGTTTTACATGTAAATTACGAAACTGACGTAAATGGAAATACGGTAGTTGAAAGCACAGATCTCAGAGCATTATATACCTCCTATTTTATTGTTTGCACAAAGTGACCANGTAGAAAGCACAGATCTCAGAGCATTATATATCTCCTATTTTATTGTTTGCACAAAGTGACCAAAATCACCTACGTAAAATACATAAAATATTGCATTAAAAATTCCTTTCTTTCTATCTTGGATTTGATCTTTTGTCAAATGTTTGATAATTGAGTACATGCGCATGCTTTTTAAACTTCGTTGTGGGTTATCGTGTGGTGAAGGCAGCTAGCATTGCGGACAAAACTTGCAAACCGTGTAAGCAGCTTATGAAATTATGGTTTATTTTTTATATTTTCATGCATTTTTAAACAAATAAACTAGATTTAAGTACTGAAATATCATAATGTTGACCATGATCGTTTTTTTAGACGGAACCTTTGACCTTGAAGACGATCCATATTTCGTAACGATTACGCGGACAGATAATACTACAAAACCGGATCGATCTAGTTTGTAACAAGCAATGTCAGATTCCAAAGAAATTTAGTGAATGTAAACATTCAACCATGCTACATTGACACCGTGATTACATGTATGTACCATAACCTTATGTTATCTCATATAATGGCTTATCATATCAAACCACTCATTGCTGGAAATGCAAAATGCATCGAGTATTCAAAGTAATATATCGCAATCGTTTGTTCTTGATCAAAGTACATTTTGTTTTTGATCAAAGTACAAGTTTAACATAAATCAATGGAATTTCATATCAAGGCAAAAACCAAAATCCGGTGTTATCAATCATTGAACACGGTGTCGGGGTGCAGTTCGCTTTTTTAGTATATAGATTTATTTCTGTACTTTGGAATGGGAGCCATATAGCGTGTAAAGCACTGGTAAGTGACCTAAGGACTTGTCATATGTCAAGAGTTTAGAAAGTGAACAAATGTCAATCATTAACTCTCAAAGACATTTACACAGAAACGCGTCAAAGAGGTGAAGCTCCCTTATTGATCAGTCGATACGAACATGGAAGCTGGCGTTCACAAGTCTATGAACGACATCTAAGTCAAGAAGAGTATTGTATGTACTACTCAAACAAAAAGCAAAATCACATGACATATAAGCATCTGACTTCATGTTCCAATCCACTACTATTACTATACTATATTACTGCTACTACTAC
>CAJDSM010000443.1:11041-21802 GCA_903981925.1 Ostrea lurida
AATACAAATTAGGAGTTGGGCAAACACGGATACCTGGATATACCAGAGGTGGCATCAGATTCCTAGGAGGAGTAAGTATCCCCTGTCGACCGGTCACAACAGCCGTGAGTCCTATATCTTGATCGGGTAACGAAGCAATCTATTCAAAACCAGTGAATGAAAAATGGCATACAGGTAGCTAGAATGTCTATCGGACTAATAACCCCCGCGGGGCACACTAATAATGAACACAACAGATTTTCTCAGATTAAACAGAAGTTGTCTAATCAATGGGTAAATATAGTATATAATTCTTTAGAGGAGTTGTGGACGATCACTATGCTACTTGGTGAAAATGCCTAAGTTTCAAACGTTCATCTTGTACAAAATTGTCCAAAAAAATTCGCTGACATATGCACATCTCATTATATATTCTACACCCACAAAGTTTCATAAAAGACTGCAGTCGTTTAGGAGGAGTTGGCGGACAACGCAGCTGATGGCATAGGTATTTGGTGAAAAATCGCTACAGTCCAAACGTTCATATCTTGGTACAAAAATTGTCAAATAACAGTCCTGACACATATGTCAATTCCATTATGATATTCTAACACTCCACAAAGTGCATTGAAACTGCCAAGTCTGTTTAGGAGGAGTTGCGGACAACAACATATTTCGGACAGACAGCGGACAGACAGACAGACAGGGTGAAAACTATATACCCCCCAACTTCGTTTGCGGGGGGTATAACAACTGGTGTGAAACAGGTCAGACAAACGGCCGTTGATCCTATGGTTGTATTGGCAAACTAGATCGTTATAACAAGTATAGGATTTGCAAAATGCTGACTTTAAACGTGACTTTTTGAACCCTTGCAACAACAAATTGCTTTTCAGTAACCTGCCTCGATTTAAAACTGATTATACACAGAACATGCTCTTGCGTATCGAATCAGATGAGATACTTAAACACCATATATATGTAATGCTGGAATATTGCTACATAAATATGGGAAGTTGACGATGGAGAAGCTGAAATCATCCCTGGTTCCTCATAAAGTTGAGTGGTTTATGTTAGTTTGCCGTTAATATCTATGCTCAACAAAATATCCAAGTTGGAAGCACAGACACTTGGGGGCATGGAACATAACACCATCCCTCTTTTTTTTAATTTCTGATCTACATAATTTTTTCCCCTGCATTAAAGAATAAAAACACGTGGTAAGTTATTACACAAAGGGAAAGCAAACCATATCCATCTTGCATACTGACACCATACCCCCACCCTTTAAGAATACAATATTGTAAGATTCAACTGGTAAAATGAGAAATATCAGTATATCACGAAACAGTTACATATTGTACCTAATTGTCTAATATTCAATAAATGTAGGGACAAATCTTTCGAAAGAGTTTAAGATATACAAATAGTAAAAAAAAAATAATTTAAAAATATCATTTATCAGAAAAAGAAAGCATACCAATTATGCGTATTTCTAGAATTTACAACAGAGGTGTATTTTCAAGGACCTACTATTTGATCTTACCAACAACACAGCATTGTCTGTTGGCCGGCCCAGAACAGTATCCCGGTTTGTAGTGACCGCAAGGCTCAGATGTATACTGACATCTTCCATTCATAGCCCAGCACGGAGAGTCGCTACCTGCAAACAATATATACATGTACATAAAAATGCACCTGCAAACAAACAATTCATTTGCCAAATTCTTATTTGTGTTACGTACAAGGAGGTACTCCTTACAATCACTGAACAGAATCTTTACATTTCAAACACTACATAAAATGTTGAAAATTCATAAGAACTGTCCCCACGAATTTAAATGACTGTTGTATGTAGCATTAAATATTGATACATGTAGATTATGAGTCATTTACAAAATTGTGAAATCCGTCACCCTTGGATTCTGGGTTCAGGTCCTAAGGTGGGACTAAGTTGGTCATACTTGTATATTTAAAATGCAGTATATCTTAGAGGATTTCCTTTGTTTCTAGACACCACACTACTGTTTGTATGACTATAATGAGCCATAGGAAATTTTCTATTTCTGGGTTCAGAGGTATGTCCCAGGGTGAGACATGTTTAATCATATATGCTGTAAATGAAAATACGTGTATTTTAGAAAATTTATACATCTTGTTCAAAGCATCAAGCAGCGAGACTGTATGCATTATTACCTGTGAAGAACAATTGATGGACCCTCTTTGAAAACTACAATTTCCTTTGGCATGTAAAATGATCTTAGTAACCGGGATATAATGATAATTTGATGCCTAAAAATATACGTTTGACCTTTGGAACACAAGTCGGAAGATGACTAAAGAGGCAAGCTGATTGAAAACACACAGTGCGAAGGGCTGCCAATGGACTGAATCAATGACACCAATAACCAGCACTTGATGACAAGCTAGTACTTATATAGGTATTTCAGGTAGGTTTATCAAAATCTGGCGCTTCGATCGGTTTGACATCGCAGTCAGAAGTCAAATTCCACTTTCTTGCTCATCGTCTGCAAAGAAGCCTTTGCATGTCAGTAGTCCTGTTTCCCAGTGATGTCAACTGGCCTCTATGTTTGATTATCAACAATCATAATTTAACGACTTTATTTCATAAGCATTACACGAACGTATTGGTGTTTGATACTAATCCTGAAAGTTAATTACATAGATACAATAAATATCAATAAAACTGCTGGATGTTCCCTGAATTGCATCAAACTAGCGTTCAAAACTGTTGAAATATGGAGCTTTTTCCTTATTCTATGTAACATTGACCTTTCCAAAATGACCTTGGTTCAAAAAGTCCCTGTTTCAAGAAATATTTCATACATATATTATGATCAATTTTTGAAGGAAGTCTAAGAGGTATGAGACTGGACGGACGAACAGACACGACAATGTGCTATATACTAGTATCGACCCAAAATTGCGGGGGGCATAGAAATATAAATAGCTATACACTAGTCATTATCTAGGAAACTGGAAAATCTATTCTGGTTTGATTAGTTAAAAAAACATTTCTTATTTATACACTACAATGTATACTGAACGTAGATAATGACTAGTGTATAGCTATTTTATTTCTATGCCCCCCGCAATTTTGGGTCGATACTAGTATGAATAGCACATTGTCGTGTCTGTTCGTCCGTCCAGTCTCATACTCTTAGACTTCCTTCAAAAATTGATCATAATAATATGTAGAAATATTTCTTGAAACAGGGACTTTTTGAACCAAGGTCATTTTGGAAAGGTTCAATGTTACATAGAATAAGGAAAAAGCTCCATATTTCAACAGTTTTGAACGCTAGTTTGATGCAATCAGGGAACATCCAGCAGTTTTATTGATATTTATTGTATCTATGTAATTAACTTTCAAGGATTAGTATCAAACACCAATACGTTCGTGTAATGCTTATGAAATAAAAGTCGTTAAATTATGATTGTTGATAATCAAACATAGAGGCAGTTGACATCACTGGGAAACAGGACTATGCATGCAACAGGCTTTGCAGACGATGACAAGAAAGTGGAATTGACTCTGACTGCAGATGTCAAAACCGACTGAAGCGCCAGATTTTTACTACTGAAACACTATATATACTAGCTGTATAAGTCTGGTTTATTGGTGTCGATTCGGATTCAGTCCATGGCACCGTTCGCCTGTGTGTTTTCATCAGCTGCCTCCTTTTAGTATCTTCCGACTTGTGTCAAAGGTACGTATATTTAGGCATCAATTATCATTATACCGGTACTAATGATCATTTTACATGCGTTCTCAAAGGTCAAAGGAAATATGTAGTTTTCAAAGAGGGTCCATAATTGTTCTTTCACAGGTAATAATGCATACAGTCTCGCTGCTTGATGCTTTGAACAAGATGTTATAAATTTTGTCTAAAATACACGTATTTTCATTTACAGCATATATGATTAAACATGATCTCACCTCTGGGACATACCTCTGAACCCAGAAAAAGAAAATTTTCCTATGGCTCATTATAAGTTCATAGGCACATAATCTAG
Organism: Ostrea lurida; assembly: GCA_903981925.1. Lineage (NCBI taxonomy): Eukaryota > Metazoa > Mollusca > Bivalvia > Ostreida > Ostreidae > Ostrea > Ostrea lurida. The sequence goes on from CAJDSM010000443.1 coordinate 15,059, forward strand.
TGAGTGTGAGTGTCTAGAAACAAAGGAACATCTCCCGTCTAAGATAATACCTGCATTCTTAATATACAAGTTGACCACACTTAGTCCACGCCTCAACGCGAACTGCAACCCATGAAGCTCCAGGGTGACGGGCATTCTCACAATTTTGTAAATGAGATGCATATCTACATGTATCAATATTTAATGCTACATAACAGACAGGTCATTGTCACAAATTCATTGGGGACAGTTCTATATGAATTTCAACAATTTTATGTTATGCTGTTTTGAATGTAATCCAGATTCTGTTCCAGTGATTGTACAGGAGACCTCCTTGTACGTAAACAAAATAAGATATGTGGCAAATGTTCCAATTCTCTCTCTCCTGCAGGTGCGAATTATTTGAGTACCTTTGTTGACTAGGTCATAATTTGCTTGACTATCGCAGTAAGCGGACTTCTCCGATGCTGGGTCTATGAATGGAGTTCAGTATACATCTGAGCCTTGCGGTCACTACAACCGGATACTGTTTGGTGCGCCACAGACAATGCTGTGTTTAGTTGGAAGAAAATCAAATAGTAAGACTCCTTAGAAAATACAACCTCTGTTGTATAAATCTAGAAATACGCGTAATTGGTATGCTTTCTCTTTTCTGATAGATACTGATGATTTTTTAAATTATTTTTTTTTTACTATTATGTATATTCTTAAACTCTTTCGCGAAGATTGTGTCCCACATTTATTGAATATGTAAGACAAATTAGGTACGAATATGATAACTTGTTCGTATATACTGATTAGATTTCTCATTTTACCAGTGAAATCTAACAATATTGTATCTTAAAGGGGTGGGTATTGGTGTCAGTATGCAAGATGGATAGGTTCTTTCCCTTTGTGTAATAACTTACCACGTTGTTTTTATTCTTTTGAATTTGCAGGGAAAAATATGTAGTATCAGAAATTAAAAAAAAGAGGGATGGTGTTTATGTTCCTGCCCCCAAGTGTCTGTGCTTCCAACTTGGATATTTTGTTGTTTGAGCATAGATTATAACGAGCCAAACTAACATAAACCACTCAACTTTATGAGGACCAGGGATTGATTTCAGCTCTCCATTCGGTCAAACTTCCCATATTTATGTAGCAATATTCCAGCATTACATATATTATGGTGTTTAAGATTATCTCATCTGATTCGATACGCAGAGCATTGTTCTGTGTATAATCAGTTTTTAAAAATCGAGGCAGGTTACTGGAAAAGCAATTTGTTTGTTTTGCAAGGGTTCAAAAAGTACACGTTTAAAGTCAGCATTTTGCAAATTCCTATACTTGTTATAACGATCTAGCTTTGCCAATACAACATAGGGATCAACACCGTTGTCTGACCTGTTTCACACCAGTTTGTATACCCCCCGCAAACGAGTTTGGGGGGGGTATATAGGTTTTCACCCTGTCTGTCTGTCTGTCCGTCTGTCTGTCCGAAATATGTTGTTGTCCGCAACTCCTCCTAAACAGACTTGGCAGTTTCAATGCATTTGTGGAGTTTAGAATACATAATGGAGATGTGCATATTTGTCAGACTGTTATTTGCAATTTTGTACCAAGATATGAACGTTTGGACTGAGGATTTTTTCACCAAACCATATGCCCATCAGTGCGTTGTCCGCACTCCTCCTAAAACGACTTTGCAGGATCTTTTATGAAACTTTGTGGAGTGTTAGAATATATAATTGGAGATGTGCATATGTCAGGAATTTTGTTTTGGACAATTTCTGTACAAGATGAAACGTTTGAAACTTAGGCATTTTCACCAATGGTAGCATAGTGATCGTCCACAAAACTCCTCCTAAAGAATTATATATACTATATTTACCCCATTGATTAGACCAACTTCTGTTAATCTGAGAAAATCTGTTGTGTTCATTATGTAGTGTGCCCCGCGGGGGGTATTAGTCCGATTAGGACAGTTCTAGTTTACTAGTATGCCATTTTTCATTCACTGGTTTTGAATAGATTGCTTTTCGTTACCCGATCAAGATATAGGACTCACGGCTGTTGTGACCGGTCGACACGGGATACTTTACATCCTCCTAGGAATCTGATGCCACCTCTGGTATATCCAAGGTATCCGTGTTGCCCAACTCCTAATTTGATTATTTTCGATGAAACATTCAAAATGATAATGGTTAAGCGTTTGGAAAGGGGGATGAGGTCTTAAACAAAGTTATTTTACTAGTAACTTCTAGAAGATGTGCCATCTACCCACACCAACAAAAGCGTTCAATTCCAAATCTGATTGGCTCAATAACATGAACTTCGGAGGAACCTCAGAAGGGAAAAATCGGTTTTATTTCAATAGCAAAATTTGATTCAAAACATTTTAAAGAGACATGGACACGTTTGAGCTAAATTTTGTTACTTTTGCATTTTTAATGTTTAAAATGCTTAACCAAATTATTTCTAATGGGTCAGCAAAAAATTTGAATGTCAGTTGTTGAGTTACAAGTAAGGATACAGCCGCTCACAAATCTTTTGTAATGTAAACCTGGTCGAGCCTTGTTTTGTTTACATAAGAATTGCTTCACAGAAATACCATATTTAATACAAAATATGATTTGAGAATCATAATAAACGGTATTCATTGTGTTCAGAATGAAACTTGTTACATTTGAAAAAAAAATCGGCTTTTAAACGGAACGTATACTAGCTATTCAATATAGGTAAACAAAAACAGGCTGCAGCTTTGTGTACATAGTGAGAATTGTAAGTGCTGTATTCTCACTTGTAACTCAACAAATGACATTCAAATTTTCGCTGATCATTAGAATGCCCTAAGTGAGGCATCGTAACATTTAAAAATAGAAATCTTAAAGTGAACATTTTTAGCTCAAAACCGTGGTCCATGTCCCTAGAAAACATGTGATGAAACCAAAAAATGGTTTGCTTAAAAAACAGTTTGTATTTACAATAAAAATGATATGTATAATACTACTATTCGGGCTGACGAATTACACAATCAACTGCTGTATATGCTTTAATGTAGCTAAGTTTCGAGCTGTATACATAACACTGTAAAGTGAACTAATGTCATTTATTTACTGTATCAAATAACGAATAAACAGGACGGCATAAAATACTAGATAAAAGCTAATACACACAGTGCAAATAAATAATGACTAGAAATTAGCGGACCAGAGATTTCACTAAACATCACAAATAACGATGAGTATATAATACATGTATATACAGTGAGAAGACGAGAGTGTACATACAATGTATATACATACATACAGTGAGACGTGGCGGCCTACAGAAGTGAAACATTGTATTCAGTTGCAAAGTTCTGAACAGAGGTCTTGCATCTGATTACGATAACCAATATCTACATTTCAATTATAGGAGCTGACAGACCTATGTTTCAAAAAGGATTTATATGGACAATGTCAAGATGTTCGGCCATCGCTGCATAGGTGGCCTATGTTTTCGGAACTTGTCGGAGCGGGCAACAAACAGGCGTTGCTGTAGATTACTAGAGGATTTGGTGTTCGCTTGGAAAGAAGTTTGACAAGAAAGTATAAATATAGAAATAGTATTTGGTTTCATTTGTTAAGTTTACAATGATGAAATGCGGAGGAAGCAAATAATTGAATTGATAGCGGCAATTATTCCCTTATTTTGTGTGAGATTTAAAAAAACTATGAACAGTGTTGAGGAGCGGAATAAAACATTATCTTCGTCCCTCTTCTGGACTTTCAAAAACCCCATGCTGACAATTTGAAAAACATTTCGTTCGTACTACAAGGAAGAAATAAAAGTTACAATATGCTGTATTTTTTTTTCCGTATTATTTATCGATATACTAGTGCCAAATCATTATGTATAAACTTTTGAAAACTTTTATATATGGGATATTTTGAAACGCTGACGGACCATGAAACTTGTGACTTCATCCCTCTTGGCCCACATAATGTGTTTGCAAATTTGTGTCCACCCTAATCAAAATGGTTTGTTCTTTCTTTTTTCAGAATAAATCTCCAACAAATATCAACTGGTGCACATTGGGCAGTTTATGGCACTAGGTTCACATTCTACTCGATCCTCGTCATTTGCTAATTACTAAGCCACAAAATGATCTAACGACGTCGTATTGAGCATGACTTTCTCTTTTTACGACATATTACACACCACTTCTGTGGGGTGGTCTTATTGTAATGGTTATACCTTAATGTAATGTAGCCTTAACATGATTTGACTTATATTCATATCATATATTGCAGGATAATTGGAATCATTTGACGAAGTAATAAACATGCATTTCAAGTAATCTGTGGTCTTTCTTCTTTATTTCAAAATCAACATGCGATATAACAAAATTGTAGCGGCAAGAGTAATTGTTTTCCATCCATTTCCCCCATTTTGATTTCCTTACCAAGAAAAAATATTAATCCCAGTATTCAAAATATGGAGAACAAACCTTTAGCAGAACCAAATCTATCTGGATTGGGACCAAAATTCTAAAAGTGATCTATGTCCTTTGCTTCTAACTATAGAGAACAATGGGAAAAAGATACTAGTGAGCGCAACCCAATATTAACTGGGAGTCAAATGTAACTCAAGTTTTTACAAACATCACAGAAATAAACGTTCACCAAAAGTATCCTTAATTGTGATAGAAATTACAAAGAATTACCCACCAGTTCAACGCAACATTACGCGGGTTCGATGGAATTTATGCGGCGTCGGTTCTTTACCATTGATTTCACTGTGCGGGTAAATAATTCAGGAGATATTTCCCCTGAAAATGTGCAAATATTCAGAAAAGTACATTCTTCTACTTATATTAATAGTAATGATACATGTATAAGTAAGCTATTAGGAGTCGTACATTTGTGGACAGTGAGGGAACTCCTCTCCAGTCGCCATATTTACACAAGTATTTCCTCTTATTGAATGTTTCTTGTACCTATCTATAATTTTTGACAGTGTGCGTTTATATATAGAAAGATATTTTAACCACGTATAACACTTTCTGAGTGGCTTTAATTGGCGAATAAAACAGGGTTAGGTTTTGATGTGACATTCATGTTGGTGAGCGGGTTCAGTTTCATGGTTGGTTTATGAGTTCGAAACGCTGTTCAATAAACCCAATTTTGAAAGGTTTATGTGTTGTTTCTTTTGTCATTTCCTCATATCTTTATTTCCCTTGTAACTTGACCATATTAGCAAGTATGACTGCATCATCACTTAAATAAGACCTCCTGAAATATTACCCCGCACAATGAAATCAATGGTAGAAGAACCGAACCTGCGTTCAAACTCACCGAACCCCATATGTTGCGTTGAACGCGGGTTGATTACCCACAATTCAAATTCATACACCTGAGAAACTGTTAACCTATTTTGTGCATGGACGAAAGGACGGACGACGTGGTTTGTACCATTCTAGCGCAAAAACTGGACCTTGTATTCCTTGCGAAAAAAGACTTGAATGTGACCACTATATATTTTGGTATGAATTAACGCCGAACAGAGTTTAAAGTCAAAATACAAAAAAAATAAACATCCAAAAGTGTTTTGGGGTAATATAGTTCCGTCGTTCAGTATTCTTAATGCGTTCTACGTTGGCGTATGTTGATCTCCGTATCTCATTACAAAGCATTCCCCAATCAGGATATGAGCTGACCAGCTGTAAATAGGGGAAGGGGTGTTATGATATTGGGCGCTATGGTTAAAGCAATGCCTAAATTCTTAAAATGAGGTCCTGGTACAGTACTTGTGTGATTACTTATATATGCTCTTCCCTGATTCTTTCTACATAAACAGAGGATTAGCAGTATGAGTAAAGTCCCCTCAAACATTTTGTATCAGCTAAACAACCCTACAAGGACATTACTTCACTGGATTAACTGTCCACATTGGATATAAGATGGTGTCTGCTGTGAGTTAATGGGCATGTACATGTATGTGGGGTTTTGTATTATCTTACCAGACTCCCAATGTCCTTGCGCAACAAACACAAACCTTTTAGTATTAGTAACATTTATCTTATCTTGCAAAGAACACTAGATATATGACGTTTTGCTAAAATATGCAATCAAATAAGATTATGTCCTCAACCACCAGGCACTTTACATTAAATATATTGAAATAAAATTACATGTATTTGTGTACGAGAAGAAAATTTCTTAAATTAATATATTTAAAACGTCAAGAGCCCTGTGTTTCCTCAACATATCTCTCAGTTAGCTTAAATGTGCAATCTTCGTCCAACTAGGACTGTTTCGCATTAGCTTTTCAAGGGTTGTCAGACTTGTTATATTTCAAAAGGCAAATAAAATGTTACCAGGACATAGTAGGCAGATAAAGAAAGTGCACAGCAAGATTGGACCAAAGGGTTTCCAAATTAAGGCGATTACAGCACAATGTGGTAACCCAAAGAGAAATTAAGCATTGGTTTCGAAGAGGGAAGGGGTACAACATCATGGAACAAAAGTACATGTAGTGAATGGAGACTAAATCTATAATCTTTTTATTCGCTTAATTTGACATTGTAGCATCGTGAAGCATTACAGGGGAATTCAAAACAGTACGGAAAAATCCCACAAACAATATAATTATTGATCAAAATCAATACACAATCAACAAACAAGGTGTGTTTCATAGGATGAAAATAGGAATCCGACTGGGTTTACAGTGAGGTCCGGGAGTTAAAACCCAGGGATGTAAAAAAACATTGTCGGGGATTCTTTATCCTCCTTTTTGGTTTGT
>CAJDSM010000445.1:0-36180 GCA_903981925.1 Ostrea lurida
GGAACAAAAAATCATTTGTGATATTTTATTGTTTTGATCTCTGTTTATGTCTGTCTATATATAACCCACCCTGAATTTCTGAGTTTCTTGAAACTTGTTGTTTTAACAATTTATACCATACATATGGTCTTCTAATAACTTGACCAGGTGGCACCATGCACAGGTAGAATTATACCAGTGATGTATGTTTTACCTGTATTATTAAATTGTTTTAATTTTTTTTGTAATCTAATTTGTATAGGAGGTTAAAGTGAAATATTCAACTGTTAAAAATGTTTCAGCCTAGGATTTATCTGTGAATATTTGATTTAAAATTTTTATGTTAATACAATGATAAAGATTTATTTTAGATTTACTTTGATTTCACATTTTGAGTTGAAGCCTATAAATTTAAAGTTCAATTGACCAGTATTTGCCGGTATTTGCCACTTGAGTCTTATTTGCCAGTCCGGTAAATGCCGGCGGTAAATACCAGGGGTGGAATTTACCGCCCAACCCTGATATAAACGTACCCCATTCCCAATGAGGCAACATTGAAAAGGATCAACTCGAAAGTAGAATGTCTGCTTGCGTGTGGAAACTACCATATTCGTCCTATTGAGTACCCCCGAGCACTTAGAATATTAGGAAAGGGGGGCCATTATTAGGTCTGTTATGAAACTTGTATAAAAAGATATGTAAAGCATAAATCCATATTGAAACATTTTTTTAACTGCATCTTCATCTAAGAATTATTTGCCCCTGTACTCTAGGAATAAAATCCAGCATCACTTGTTACCAAATCTAATCAGTTTAAACAGAAAATAATAAACTTTCAATTTTGACTTTGTTCGCCTGAAGACGGTGGAAATTCCTGTACTACTTGGTGACCTTTCGTTTTCACTTTCTCTATATATCTAAAGTTTGCCCTTTCATGGGATTCCAGATGTCTCGGTCAACATGAAATCCTCTCATGCAAGAAGAAATGTATCACTCCGAAAGAAAGTGAAAACGAAAGTTTACCAAGTCGTATGTGAAATGACTCCAATAATTTCCAAATACCATCTGACAAACAACTTGCTTTGTAAAACAACAAGTCAAAATATTTTGTTTACACTGTTCCAGAGTTGAGGAAAACTGGTAAAAACACCATTGATGTTGGTCCAACTGACCGGCCTACTTTTTGGTTTTGTTTTCATATTTTTCTTTACCAGAGAGCATACTGATAGGCGCATTATTGTGATTACGTGAATGAATGAGAATGAAACCAGCATGGCTGCGTGGCCCATCAAATTTACTGCTGGGGCGAAACCAGGTAAAACATAAAGTAACAGATGAAGACAAAGTTATTTTACGGAAGATCTCAAGAGATTTCAAACACAGTTGGACAGGGGGGCGGGAATAGATTAAATTCGATGGTGTAAAAATGACATGGAGTCTTTGTATTGACACTTACAGCACTATAAGCTGCCTACCAAAGTTTTTATCATCGCCTCTACAAATACCGTACAGCTCAGGTGGAGGAATTGCCCACTTTCCACGTGGGCCAGCCACTTAGAAAATCACAACATTTACCTGAGTGTTATACTATTCTATACACAACCCAATGTGTTCAGTGGACATTTAAATGCCCACTCTAAAAATGTACAACAGTGGCCAGTGGGCAAATAATTACAACTGACTGTGCTGTAGTGGAAAGTATAATGCTCTACAGCCTGAAAACTATGATGCTACTTCATTGTCCATTGTACTTGATCTTTGCCTTTGACTAGGGAACATCTTTGTCCCATGGGTTGTCTTTTGTATGATATGGTGACTCTTAAGTGGAAAGAATAACACTTTTATAGCACAGAACTAACTTCCATGTCCAGTACACTTGACCTTTGACCCCAAATTTAATAGGTAACTCTTCGTTCCCATGGGCGATATGGTAAATCTAAGAGGAAAGGATAACAATTTAGAGACCAGAAACTATATTCTACTTTCATGTACACACAGTGCACCTACCTTTAATGTTTTGACCCAAATTCGATAGGGAACATCTTTGTCCCATGGTATCCACATGTATGATCATTTATGGCGACTCTAGGTGGAAATGATTATGGCGACTCTAGGTGGGTAAAAGTAAAGTGTGTCTATAGACGGACAGACAACCTGAATCCAGTGTATCCCCCACAACTTTGTTGCTGGGGTATGATACCCCCCCCTTATCTAAATTCCTAAGCACCAGGGGCTCTCAATGGGATAAATATGAATTCCAAATATACATCCAATCTTAATATAGGCAGTCTTCACGAAAACTCCTACTTAGCCTAACACTACTACATTTCAGACAGGCTGGTAAATTGCAAGTATGCACGACCCCACGGGCAGTAAAAAATACATTAAGCTTGGTTACAAATTGTCTTCTGGATAATCATCGGAGATAAAGTCTTCAAAATGCTTCAGTCACTTGTAGCGATTCTATTTAATACCTCAACAAGTGTTCTGATGTCATGTGATACAGTGACTAAGTAAAAATAACCTTACGCCTTGAAACACTTTTGAAAAGTAAATTTGGGAGCAAAGTTGGGATATAGTTAGATTTATTCCTGGGCAAGTGAATTTTGTAATCTAACTAGCCCTACTGGCTAGTGGGTTCAAAAGTTTTTCAAAGACTGATAGGGACAGAAAATAATTTACAGCAAATCTTCATGCTTGTGAACTGAAAGGTCCTTCAATTTTGTGAGCGCCATGGACAGAAACTGGTTTTTCTAAGCAGCATGTTTGATAAAGTACAGCTTGGTAGAGAAATAATTTTACCACTCGGCCACCGTGGGCTACTTGTAGAGTGGACATTTTTAAATGTCCACCAAACCGGTGGGTTGTACAAATTCAAGTAAATGTCCACTCTTAATGCCCACTGTGATTCCAAGTGACCGGCCCACCAATCAATGGAAAGTGGGCATTCAAAAATACACCTCAGTTGTACTGTAGTTTCAAGACTGGCTTCTAATTTCACAGCGAACAACAGTCCCATTTTGAATGAAAAACTTAACACATATTTTTTTCCTGATATAGTCAGAAATAATCTGACACTTAGAATAATTTCCAACACACACGATGAATTTGCATCGCGACAGACTCATACCTACCTGGATGCATTCCCACGATTTCCACTTTGTTAAAAAACACAAATGAAGTTAAAGTTGAGAGCATGTTTTCCTCAAACACAGAAGGAGTGGGTAAGATCACATCCTGAATGTACTGGACCCGGTAGGTCTGGTGAATTTTGTTGAGTAAGTCCCGATTTGAAATTGGTATAACCTCCTTAAACTGCACTGTTTTTTGTAAGTACTCTCGGTGTTGAGCGGGCATTTTCAACGCTGGATCATACTCCAAAACCCCCACCACATCAAAAATAGTGTCATCTGCAAACAAGATTTCGAACAACTCGGTCTTGTTTAGTAAAAATATGCTTTTGAAGATCTCGTAGAGGTTATGTAGACCATCAATGTTTTCTAAGTCTTCACACATATGGAACAGATCTAGGAGTTTCTTGATATAGCCCTCAGCCTCCAGGGCCAAGAAGAGTTTTTCTTTTCGGATGGGAGTGGGCAGAACACTCCTGAACAGTTCAGCAATCTCGTCCAACTTGCTAAGTTCACAGGGGGGCATTTCAATGGGCGGGGCTGCATCTGGGAATTCCTCGTATCGATCCTCTTCTGATTCCTCTATACACTCCTGTGTAACATCCACAGAAGGGTCTTTACCTTGCACCTAATGAATATTCAGAACTATTCAATTATACTTCAGTTTGCTACTAATGAATATTCAAAACTATTAAAGTGTACTTCAGTTTGCTTGACTTGTTATTTTAATACAATAAATCTAACATGTGGACCTCATCCAACAAAAGGATGGGGTGAAGTGTTTGAAAAAAAAAAGTGAAATAAGATTATTCTTTTCTCTTTCAATCATCTTAAGATTAGCTCACCGTGCATATTTTCTCCCATATCTCATCGCATCCTTCTTTTTCCTGAAAACTCAGGGCTAGGTCATACTGGTCCGCCTCAGACCACACAATCAAGGTTTCCTGTCAAAATGTTACATGAGGAGATTGTAGTTCACATTGCAGAGGCATTAAGAAAAGTAGAGGTTATCAATACATACAATACAGCATACAATATATGGACCCCACCCCTCCTTTCACCATAATATTACACCTCTCAGTTAATCTAGAAAGTTACTGTGACTATTCCATAACACAATACACTATGCACAATTTGCAATGCTGACCTTTAAATCTCTCAATAAGTAATAATTACTCACTTGTTGCTTTTGGTAAGCTGTTTCAGGCCGAATTCTGGACTCCAGTAAAATGGAACCTATATATACAACAATAGATGTGATCATTACATGCTAAATATCCAGTAAAATGGAACCTATATATACGGTACAACAATAAATGTGATCATTACATGCTTGTTAAATTCAAGGGTATCCTAAACACAGTGCAAAAAAACATTTCAGATATCTATCAGAAAATATTTGATACCTGAAACTCTTGACACTAAGGGATGGCTATACATGTATATGTACAAAGACAATTACTATAACTTTCCAAGAATCAAAACAGCTTGATCTAAAGACTACAGATTGGATTTACACACAACTCACATAACCCACCGTCTCTTGTACAGCTTTTATAATTTTCAATCAAATTAACAAACTGCCAGTTATTGGATTTTTTTCTCTCCCTCTGTAGACTAATGTAAACAGAATACACTGCTTGGCAGACAGCCAAATCAAAACTGATAAAAAATTATAAATAGATTTCATCTCAGCATGAGATAACCATAATGTTTTCAAATTATTAAATCATCATCAATGCTCAGATCGGGTTATTATTATTCTTATTAATTTTTTGGTGGAGTACAGTATCCTACTTCAAATCTCACTTCATCGGTGGCGATTACTGATCTAATTCAATGGATCTGAATCTATTCTAAATCTCACTTCATCGGTGGCGATTACTGATCTAATTCAATGGATCTGAATCTATTCTAACTTCTAGAGATGAGTCTGGCAGTGCTTTCTCTGCTCGTGGTGCCAACAGTTCCCACATTCCATTTACTTCATTTAAAGATCAAAATATAGTCCATCCAGTGCAATGCTGCACTTGGTATCCTTCATAGAGGTATGACGAGGAAGTTTATATAACTACCAATGGATGAATTACACTCATGTAGAAAGTACTCCGTCTTTGAAATTTCTGGATTTCCCAAGTTGACACATTATTTTCCTGCAGTAACATGTCGTGTTTCTTTGAATCTGTCCACAATGAATCACTAATCAATAGAGCATCAAGAGGACAGGGTTTTAAATTCACACTCGCCTTGTCGCCAGAGGCAACTATACAACGCTAAGGGTGACCGAATCTTTATTCAACCGGTCAGTCCCGGTGACCGGTACATCAGCGTCATCAAATTAAACTGCTGGGTGAAGCTCATAATTGTGGTTTTTGATTTTTTTTTTTGATACAATTATTGAGTAGGCTAGTAGAACATTTCATTATGCGGCAGTTAAAACTCCAGAAGCAGTGGCCTGTTCCCAAACAGGCTCTTAGCATTAAAATTCTAGGCACCCAGATTGAAAATCAAGGGCCTGTAATTTAAGTTTTTCACAATTTCAATTTCTTATTTCATTATTCCTATCATTCAATTTCAGTTTAATATCCACTTTAATTAAGCAATCTCTCATACAACCCTAAATCACAATCTGATTCATCCTCCCTTTCATTCTTTTATCACATCTCTATCATTCTCTTTTTCAAAATCACATTGCAATCGCAACTCTTTTTTTCTCTCAATCTTCTTTAATGGTTTTTGCCTTCTTGTAGACAACAAATCTGTGAGGATCTGGGTTAGAATAGATCCTCAGCTCCTCTTGCTTGCCATAAGAGGGGTGGTCCATCATACGAGACCGCAAAAACAGATCAGATGCACCATGTCACAGCAGGTGTGACACAAGAAAGATCCCTCCCTGCTCAAAGATCATGAGCGCCGAGCATAGGCCTAAATTTTGCAGCCCTTCACCGGCATTGGCGATGTCTCCAAATTAATGAAAATTTCTCAACCGGGACATTAAACAATATACAATCAATCTTGTAGCCATCGAGTACCACATACTAGGGTGCGGCCATGTTGTTAATGACAAAGCATTTAATCGACTACAAGACAATGACTTCGAAGTCAATTCACCAAACAGGCTATCTCATACGTAAAACAATTCGCCCATTCATATATATTTGGTCGCCTCGGGTGAACGGACAACTGTTAATTTCCACCCCTGTTGACTGGAATTATACATAAAATAAGAGTTCCCCCTTATAAAACTGGTTCATCAATAATCAGATGCACCTTTTCGATTGATTAAAGAGACACTACAGCTCATTTTTCATACTTTAAAATATGCATCTACAAAATGACAAAAGTAATATCGACACCTACTATTTTGGCGAGTTGATTTCATGCATAACTCGCCAATTTGGTGAGCGTGATTTTTCTACTTTCATTTCTGTTTGTACATTGATTAGGATCTCAACATTTTATTTTTATTCGTAACTTTTAATTTCTGTCATTCGGAGACTTTCGTATGGTATCCTTTACGTTTGTGATGAGGAAGTCAGTCGAGTTCGATGAATGAATTAACGGAATTTGCAGAAAGTTGTGAGTGTGGATGGGATTAATAATTGAAATGTGTCGAATAAAATAGCGTCATGCTTGTCAAAACGCGACTGCTATTTCTTAAATTTCTGAAGTCTAATCGCAGAAGACAACACAAAACTAATTCACAGTTTTGTGTATTTCCTCTATCATATCTGGATTTTTACTAGGATTCTTTCAAGTCATTGTGATAACCAATCACAATGTAATAACATCGCAACGAATCAAATTCAATTCAATGTTCAGACAAATATTTTATTTGTCTATTTTGACATGTGACCTACTTTTCCTTGTTATTATCACTTACATAGTTCATTTGTTGGTCCCTTTATTTATGAATCTATGCAAAACTTCTTTCCTTGCTAACCAAGTTAATGCAGAAAACGAGATCTTTTCATTTTAGACAATTCTCAGCTGGTGATGAGAACTGGCCCAAACTATAAACTGAGAATAGACTTAAGTCAAAATTTTGATTTTTTATATCTTATGATTTAAAGCGCAGATGTTTAAAAACACTGGAAGGTTTTTAAAAGAATTCAATTGCATTATTGCAAACATATTGCAAATTTTATTTGTTTATGAATATTATTTCAAAAGTTAGCCGGATTTGATATTTAGACTTAAGTCCATTCTCAGTTTATGGTCTTTGGGCATGGATAAATGCCCATCCTTAATTAATTAACACACTTTTTTTTCTCAAAATAAATAAGTTCCGACTCGATATTCAAATGATTAGAAATTTGTTAAAATGGTGTTTTGAAAATTTCTGATATAAATTTGAATATCAAACCTAAATTTATTAATTTTTTTTTTCATATACAAAAATCAATGTGTACAAGATTTAATTTTATATCCAAAAATTGTGGTTGGGAAATTTTTTTATGGTCGGTCAGGTAATTGGCAACACATTTTTTTTTCTGGCTGAAAGTTTATCCTTGCATACTTAGTAATGTTTCCATCTTGTCATGTGCCTGTAAAATTATCCATGTTGGTTGAAAAATAATAGGCTTCTTCCTCTAATCATTAGAAACATATATGTGTACCCAGGTTCATGATCCTAGTTTTTTTTATACTGTTTTTATCTGACCTAAATGATTGGACAAACAGATAATAAACAAAGTAATACTGACCAGTGACATGTTGCTAAACTTTGCATGCAACAAACTTTACCATGTTATGCCCGCAATGTTAAAACAAATCTAAGCAAAGGCTATTATTATACATGGAGTGTAAAATGCCCATCTATGAACGTAAAGTACATAATCCAAACAGATTGCAGCAACAAGCTACATTATTTAACATCCTCATTCAGACATTTCTTTAGTATCTACATTGTAGACAATACATTCCCTTTTATTTGAATCACAATAATTCGTGAAATGAAAATAATACTTCCTTTGTCTCCCAATAATGGAGACTTTCCCCACTTTTTTTGTTATTACAATAATGCACTTCAACACTTTCTAAGGTGTACCATTCTATAATCTATATCAATACAATGTTGCAAATTTGTGACCAACTTGTTTTCTAAACAAAGTATAGCACATGAGCATCACAAATTATTGATGCCCAAATGCATTTATGGATATATCACACACGATATCAATTTCTTCAAAATCTATGTTCTATCAAGAGTCAGTTGAGTTCGAACTAATCCCAACACGAGAGAATTGTGCCTGTAGTAAGCCAGATCATCTACATGTATAGTAAGATTTTTTGGCCAATATATCCCTGGGTAGACACTCACGAAGACAAACGTCTATTTCCCAATTACTCAATCCTTACACTTTCCCTTTAGCAAGAACATCTTGCTAAAATGAGATTATCCCTCTCTAGCAAGAAAATAAATAGTACGACATACACAAGTTTTGCTGCTTTTTGTGGAAATAATGGCAAATCCTGTGCATTGCTCAATAAGTGCGACAAACAGTGGACATGACGGGAATTTATTAGCTTGATAGAATTAATAACATACACAAGAAATTCTTATCAAATCAACATTTCTGTGTAAGTGAGCACGACGCTGAAACTCAATATAGATCATGAGTACTTCTGTTTTGGGTTTTAAATACTTGCAGTAGCAGTATCGGACATCACACTTTTTTCTTCTTTTCAAGCATAGTACAAATATGTAAATTCCTCCGTGTTTTTCTCGATTGAACTGAATATATTTTTCTCGCTAGAGAGGGATAATCGCATTTTAGCAAGATGATCTCACTAAAAGGGAAGTGTTCTTAATCTGTTCAAATTCTGTTTTTATAACAATTATGAAAGAATGTGCATCTAGTTCTAGCAAATGAAATGCACTTTGTTTACTTTACTGCATCCATAAAATTGATCCTTCAACATAACAATCTCTACTCTATAATTGATACTAACCATCCATTTCGGATCTGACAAGTAATGACATTCCCTTCAGCTTTTCGACGTAGGCTGACGACACATGCCCGGTGCCTTTATCCTCCCAGACCTTCTTCTCATCTAACAAATACAATTTAACTCGCCGTCTGGTGTCGCTAGCTGCCATTTTCTTTCCGATCAAGGGTGACTATAGTTTATAAAAAACGACAACATGCATTAATCAGCCTAAAGTGTGAGTCTATCCCCTCATATAAACAACAAGACATGCGATCATCGAAATTAGGCCGCCACAATGAAAATGAGAATCACAATGTCTGGGATCGTATTCGAAATAAAGTATATTCCAAATTAAGTTATTGATCAATTTTCACAACGAATTCATAGTGGCTTGTGAAATGGTGTACCTCAGACTATTTGTAAGATTTTCCCTCCTGTTTACACATTTGATAAACATTGCTTGTGAGCTTCAGTGTCCGCCATCTTGAATGTGTTATTAGACCGAACGTGGGGTTCACAATCTTCCCGTCAAGGGTCCCGGAACCTGACGGAAAGTAAAATCTAGCCCAAACTTACAATGCGGAGTTCCGAAATCAGTACACAACATATATTGATCAGCTCAAATTTAATTATTTTAAATTGAAATATCGGGCAAAATCAAATGATAGTGATAACCTTGTTTTAAAAATGCATTCTTTGAAGATGCAAAATAAATAGTGATCAAACAAATTTACACGAAGTCTTCATGATTTCTTTGTAAGATTTATAACGAGCTACATGTAGAATTTTTAAAAGGTCATACGCAACGTTCGTTATCTGTACTATATATTTTATAGAATTACTCTTAATATAAAATAATAGCACCCTTAGATATTCTTTGAGAAAAAATCAGACCATATTTCCTGTGTTTTGGAAAATATAACAGTTGATGAAGACTGTAATTTGCACCAAATCAATTATTAATACTGCTTCTTTGAACAATTTTTAAACTGTTTGAAAAAAAAATATGTTCTTGTGAAATATTGGAGATGTCCATATATTACAGGGGGAATCACCTGAGCCGAAGGCTCAATATTGAGCTTTTCTGATCAAAATTTGTCCGTTGTCTGTCGTTGTTGTCGTCGTAAACTTTTCACATTTTCAACTTCTTCTCAAAAAGCGCTGGGCCAAATTCAACCAAACTTGGTACACATCATCCTTGAGTGAAGGGGCTTCAATTTTGTTCAAATGAAGGACCAGACAACTCATCAAAGGGGGGATAATCACGAAAATGCAAAAAATAGGGTGTGTTCATTTAAAAAATCTTCTTCTCAAGAACCAATGGGCCAGAAAAGCTGAAATTTATATGGAAGCTTCCTGATATAGTGGAGATTTCTAGTTTGTTCAAATCATGACCCCGGGGGTACAATGAGGCCCCAATACGGTATCAAAGTTTTACATACAAAAAGGCGAAGTTAACATTGTGTCAAACATATGATTATAAAGGAAAAATCTTTAAAAATCTTCTCAACAAGAACCACTGGCCAGGAAAGCTGAAATTTTTATGGAATCTTCCTAATATAGAGGAGATTCAAGCTTGTTCAAATCATGACCCCGGGGGTACGATGGGGCCACAATAGGGGATCAAAGTTTTACATATGATTATATATGGGAAAATCTTTAAAAACTTCTTTTCTCAAGAGCCATGCACTAGGCCGGGAAAGCTGGAATTTATATGGAAGCTTCCTGATATAGAGGAGATTCAAGTTGTTCAAATCATGACCCCGGGGGTACGATGGGGCTCCAATAGCTAGGGGATCAAAGTTTTACATATGATTGTATAGGGAAAATCTTTAAAAATTCTTCTCAAGAACCACTGGACCAGGAAAGCTGAAATTTATATGGAAACTTCCTGATATAAAGGAGATTCAAGTTTGTTCAAATCATGACCCCGGGGGTACGATGGGGCCCAAATTGGGGATCAAAGTTTTTCATATGATTATATAGGGAAAATCTTTTAAAATCTTCTTCTCAAGAACCACTGGGCCAGAAAAGCTTCCGGATATAGTGAAGATAAAAGTTTGTTCAAATCATGCCCCACGGGGTAATGTGGGGCCACAATGAGGGATCAATATTTTACATGCAAATAATAGGGAAATTCTTTAAATCTTCTTTATTGAACAGACGAGTGGATATTTACCTGAAAACTTCCTGATATGGTGTAGATTTAAGTTTGTTTAGATAATCCCCCCCCTCTGAGGGTTGGGTGGGGCGGGGACCACAATAGGGATTAAAGTTGCTACTACTGCTCTTCTTAGTGAAGCAGTGCTCAGGTGAGCGATGTGGCCCATGGGCCTCTTGTTCTTAAACGAATTATGGCCCTTGCGGACTTAGGTTTTCTATTCAAAATACTTTGATGAAACTTGGTACATAGAAAGTCACAATGTGGATGTGTGCATATACCGTAGGCCTTGAAGGGGAATGCTGTCCAATAATATTTCAAGGAATTGTAATATTGCCCTTGTGTTTAGGTTTTTCTATCCTCATAACTCAGGGGTCAAGAGTCCACTCGTCGCCCAACTCAGGACACGGGCCACGAGTGGACTCAGGACCCCTGACGTTGTGAGGATAAGTTTTTTTTTATTTAAAATACTTTGTCTTCGCAACTTCTCCTAAACCCTTGGGGAATTTTGATGAAACTTGATAAAAAGAAAGATCACAATTAATGTGGACGCGCACGTGCATATTAATTACAAGAAGAATTCTGTCCAATGATCTTTCAAGGAATATGGCCTTGGATTAAGGGTTGTTTTTTTATTCAAAATACTTTGTCTTCGCAACTCGATCCTCCTAAACCCTGGGGATCGAGGGGGGGGGGGGGGGGATTGATACAATGAAAGATCACAATGTGGAGATGTGCATTGCAAGGGGAATGCTGTCCAATGCTTTATCAAGAAGTTAAGCCCCTTTGACCTGAAGTTTTCCTATGCAAAATACTTTGTCTTCGCTACGCCTCCTAAACCCTTTGAGAGAATTTAATGTACATAGATCAGAATGGGGAGATGTGCAATAAAAAAACAAGAGGCCCAAGGGCCACATCGCTCACCTGAGCACAGCTGCTTCACTAAGAAGAGCAGTAGTTTGGGATTTAGAATATACCACTGTGAACTAAATCTAACCTATGTCAGGTGGAGGCATTATCTGAACCAACTTAAATCTACTCCATATCAGGAAGCTTTCAGGTAAACATCAACTCTTCTGGTTCAATGAAAAAGATTTTAAAAGAATTTCTCTATATATCTGCATGTAAACTTCGATCCCCTATTGTGGCCCCATCGTACACCCGGGGGTCATGATTTGAATAAACTTGAATCTCCTCTATATCAGGAAGCTTCCATATAAATTTCAGCTTTCCTGGCCCAGTGGTTCTTGAGAAGAAAGATTTTTTAAAGATTTCCCTATATATTCATATGTAAAACTTTGATCCCCTATTGGGGCCCCATAGTACCCCCAGGGGTCATGATTTGAACAAAACTTGAATCTCCTTTGTATCAGGAAGCTTCCATATAAATTTCAGCTTTCCTGGCCCAGTGGTTCTTGAGAAGAAGATTTAAAAAAGATTTTTCCTATATAATCATATGTAAAACTTTGATTCCCCTATTGGGACCCAAAGTACCCCGAGGGTCATGATTTGAACAAACTTGAATCTCCTCTATATCAGGAAGCTTCCATATAAATTTCAGCTTTCCTGGCCTAGTGGTTCTTGAGAAGAAGATTTTATAAAAGATTTTCCCTTTATAATTATATGTACAACTTTGATCCCCTTTGTGGCCCCATCGTACCCCGGAGGTCATGATTTGAACAAATTGAATCTCCTCTATATCAGGAAGATTCCATAATAATTTCATCTTTCCTGGCCCAGTGGTTCTCGAGAAGAAGATTTTTAAATGACACCACCCTACTTTTGCATTTTTCGTGATTATCTCCCCTTTGATGAGGGCCTGTGTCCTTCATTTGAACAAAATTGAAGCCCCTTCACCCAAGGATGATGTTGTACCAAGTTTGGTTGAATTTGGCCCAGCGGTTCTTGAGAAGAAGTTGAAAAATGTGAAAAGTTTACGACAACGACGCCGACGACGACGACAGACAACGGACAAATTTTGATCAGAAAAGCTCACTTGAGCCTTTGGCTCAGGTGAGCTAAAAACACAAAGGGAATACTTCCCTATGTTTTTAAGGAGTTACGGCCCTTAAAATTTCTTTTTTGTATTCAAAATACTGTTTTTGCAGCTCCTCCTAAACCCTTAATTTGACTTAGCCTATTCTGTGTTAAATACTGTAAAAGACAAAGGCTATAACAGGCCTAGATTTGCAGCCCTTCGATCACCGACAATGGTGTCTCCTCCATGTGAGTAAAATATTCTCAAGAGGGCGTAAAACAATATACAATCAACTAAACCCTTGGGAGGATTTTAATGAAACTGGGTACAAAGAAAGATCACAATGCAAATTGCAAGGGGGGTGCTGTCCAATGTTTTTATACACCCGCATAATTATACTATGAAACGTATATTCCGATATCGTCCGTACGTCTGTCAATTTGTCTTCCCAACTCCTCCTAAACCCTTGGGGTAATTTTAACGAAACTTTCTGCATAGAAAGATCGCATTGTGGAGATGTGCTTTATTACACGGGGAATGTTGTCGGATTATTTTTAAAGGAGTTATATGGCTCTTGAACTTCCGTTTTCCTATATGCAAAATACTTTGTCTTCGCAACTCCTCCATAATATAAACACTTTGGGAGAATTTGATGAAACTTGGTACAAAGAAAGATCACGGTGGGGAAATGTGCATATTACAAGGTAAATGTTCCAAATGTAAAGGCAAAGATAACGAACAGTGATGATAAATCTCGTACAAGTCCCAAATACAATACAAACACAAGAGTTAGGCAAACCCAGACCACCCAGAGGTGGGATCAGGTGCCTAGGAGGAGTAAGCATTCCCTGTTGACCGGTCACACCCGCATTGAGCCCATAGTCTTAATCAGCTAAACGGAGCAATCCGCAGTCAAATAAGTGTGTAGAAAACTGTGAAACACATCAGACAGCATTTGACTCAATGGTAGGTCATATTGGTAAACTAAATTGATAGAACGACCATAGAGTTTATGAAATGCTGTCTTTAAATGTGACTGTTGAAACCCATGCAACAACAAAACTTGTTTGTAAGTAGCTTGCCTCGGTTCAAAAATAGGGCACCGCCAAGCCGGTACATGATACGCCAGCATATATTATGGACCCAAGGACCCTAACTCCTTTAAAAACATCAGGAGTGAAGGATTAAGGAGAAGTTGCGAAAACAAAGTATTTTGCATAGAAAATCCTAAATCCAAGGGCGCTAACTCCTTCAAAAAACATCGGAGAGCACTCCCCTTGCAATATGCACATCTGCACATTGTGATCTTTCTTTGTACCAAGTTTCATCAAAATCCCGGAATGGTTTAGGAGGAGTTGCGAAGACAAAGTATTTTGCATAGAAAATCCTAAGTCCAAGGGCCTAACTCCTTTATAAAAACATTGGACAACATTCTCCTTGTTATATGCACATCTCCACAATGTGATACAGGCGCGGATCCAGAATTTTTTTCCAGGGGGTCCCAACCTTAAGTATAACTGTCTGTGGAAGTGCACAAATATGAAAAATAGCTAATTTTTTTATTTCTAGTAATATTGGCGATCTAAAGCTTTGCAAATTCCAAGGGGGGGGGGGGGGGCCCGAGCCCCCCCCGCCCCCCCCCCCCTCTCGATCCGCGCATGTGATATATCTGTGTACCAAGTTTCATTAAAATCCCCCAAGGGTTTAGGAGGAGTTCCAAAGACAAGTATTTTGCATGGAAAATCTTAAGTCCAGGGGCCTTAACTCCTTCAAAAAACATCGGACAGCATTCTCTTTGTAATATGCACATCGATCTCTACATTGTGATCTATCCGTGTACCATTTTCCATCCAAATTCCTCCAAGGGTTTACGAGGAGTTGCGAAGACAGAGTATTTTGCATTAAAAAATTCTTAAGTCCAAGGGACCTAACTCCTTCAAAAAACATCGGACCGCACTCCCCTTGCAATATGCATATATCCACATTGTGATCATTCTTTGTATCAAGTTTCATCCAAATCCCCCCCAAGGGTTTAGGAGGAGTTGCGAAGACAACGTGAAAGGGACAGACGACAGCGGTAAAGCATAATACGATACGCCCGCTGTTAATGCGGGCGTATAAAAACTTATCATACGCAGAACAAGCTCTTATGTTTTGTAAAGAAGTTATGGCCTGTGGGCTTCGCCAATCAATTCTGCTTTCGCTTTTGTCGGAGGTCCGTATTGCCCTACAGTACACACTACTTTGTATATGCTTCCTTGGGATTATGATTACGTTAACTTTCTCCAATATATATTGTCGACGAGACAGAATGGTTATACTTCAGGAGAGAGAGAGAGAGAGAGAGAGAGAGAGAGAGAGAGAGAGAGAGAGAGAGAGAGAGAGAGAGAGAGAGAGAGAGAGAGAGAGAGAGAGAGAGAGAAAATGAAACACAGGGTACAAGAAAGATCACAATGTGGAGGTGTGCATTGCTGCAAGGGGAAAGATTCAAGGAGTTACGACCCTTTAACTAGGGTTTTTCTATGTAAAATACATTGCTTTAGCAACTCCTCTTAAACTCTTTGGGAGAATTTAATGAAATATGGTACAAAGAAAGGTCACGATGTGTACAGCTGGCATATTAATATAACTAAAGGGAAAATAAGCCCTTTTTTGAACGAGATACATGTAACCCTTTGACTCTTTTGGATTATGATTACGTTTGACACAATGTTAACTTCGCCTTTTTGTATATATATAGTGATGATAGAGGCATAAAATATGGCGAAGTGACAAAGTATTAAACGTAATTATAGTCCCGCTGAATTTGCAAAAATGGTAAATCTTTGAAGACGTCCTAGCACAAGTTTGTCAAACAACCGTCGTTTACCTTTCAATCAGTGAAGAAAAATTCAAAGAGAAATGCGTTGTTGGTTCCACGGTCTATTAAAAAACCAAATAACTTCCTTCTCTAAAAATGTTCAGTTAGAGTTAGACCCCTTTCAAAATTTTAAATCTTGCCCCCTCTCAATCCAGTCCACCTCTGATCAGGTTATGCGTTCGAATCCACTCGGCTAAATATCAAATATTCATATTAAAAGGCCAGAGAGCCGAACTCAAAATTAATGCCACGTTGTATCATCACAATTTTTCCTAAATAATTCATATTTACCACCTTTTTCGCGAATTCACTCAACATTCAGTCTTCCAAGCAATACTCGGATAACTTTCAAGAAACTGAGAAATCATTCATGTACCTGTGATGGGTTTGCATTTTTGAATACAACCTTCACACTTTCATAATATCCATTTTCTCTGGAATTTTTAGACTTGACAAACAGCTGTAACTTTGAATTCCCCTTCCATATCAGAAATTTGCCAACATCTAGCAAGCTTGAATTACAATATTTGCATTTTATTGCACATTTCCATTATTCTGTCCTGGATATTTCCAGCAGTATGACGCAACAAGTACCAGCTCTCTGTATGGGAAAACCTCAAATCCAACACCATCACACTGCCCAGGGCCCTCCTCTACAGAATTCAGGAATCCTTGAATTCCTTGGTTGACATTGATAGATACAATACGCACTTCAATCCAGACAATGTGCAGTTAAGAAGTTTAAAACAAGACTTTTAAAACAAAGGACCCTCAGTATAAACACTCAACACAACCAAGCTTTCAGCATCAATATCAAAGCCAGTGTTTTACTATTCAGTATTTTATTGATCTTTTTCCTTGTGTATAAAAAAGTTAACACAGAAACCAGAACAACTGGAATACTTTTGAACATGCCTAATGATTTCAGGTGAAACTGAGATTGATGAAGTTAGTAACATACTACAGATAATGCGATATGTCATGATCCTTTTGTTCTAGTTGCTCCACTCTTCTATAAATTTGATCATTTCTGTACAGGGTACATAATTCACATCGTATCTGTTCCAAAAACATTTCCCACACAAAAATTATGCTTTTAAAATAGATGAAATGCAACCATTAAAATGACTTCTACATGAAAATAGCAATACATGTGCAACTGAAGTAAAATGACACAAAAATGAATGAACATACTACATAAATTCAACATCAAATTAAAACTCAATGACGAAAACCCAAGAAGTTTTGTCCAAAACTCTTCTAGATGACTTATGACTTGAGTAAACAGAACAAATGCTACTATGATTTCTTGTTGTAACAAAAAGAAATGAACAATGTACTTTGGAAAGTTGTGACATGTATTTTAAATTTTTATATATGTTTTTTCAGAAATATAAAGGTTCGGCTTGGTTAGTCCCTGGGGGCGGGGGTGGTCTTCCTGCGGCCTGGCTGGGTGGCGGTTTCTTGTAGAATCGGTCGTAATACGATCCTGATCCCAGAGACTCTGCAGGTGGTGCTGGGGGTTCTTTGTACGAATCATAGTAACCATTTGTTGAGTAGTCGTCATCATAAGCTCTAGGGGGTGGGGGAGGGCCGTCTCCGTGCGGGTCCGGGTAACTGCAGACAGAGAACCAGTTTATTAACACGGCAAAAGACAGAGAACAGATCAGTCAAACAACCAGTTTATCAACATGGCAAACTAAACGTATAAATTAATTCAGTTGCCACAAAGATATGTAGTAAGCAATATCTCTTTACATATAATTATAACAAAATTTTATCACAACACACACAATTAAGTACATATATATATAAAATAAATTAATGTTATCATTTATAACAACACACACTATTAAGTATGTATATAATAATTAATGTTATCATTTCAACAATAGAACCCTTCAGTACAGATGTACTGAACAGGCCAGGTGATCCACAGAAATACGATGTTGCATGTTCCTGTCCTCCGGAGATGCTTCCTGATGCCTGGATCCGGAATAAACAGGCCATGACCCCATTCCTGGCGGTGCCTCATGGCTTAAACTGATCACCTGTTACTAGCAATGTTAACACATTAATCAATAAATCAAAAGCGCTCAATCAAAATCATTCAGAGTGCAGCAATGTTCGGACGGACGGCATTCGACAGCTTTTACGAAGTGACGGTTCGAGAATTCGGTAATTATTGTCGGATATGGGGATGGAATCGGCAGAAGTTGCGGCTAGATTTCGGAGTTTGAGAGCAAAGGCTGGGTCTGATCATGCATTTGGAATGGTCCACAAAAGGCAGTTCGAATCATGCTTCGGGTCGTTTCCATGCTTGAGGTATGACTTAACGGACGGACTTCGTCGGTCCTCATTCACGTAGATTCGATAAGGTCTATCGCAATCTTTCTTTCACAGTCCTTTATCGCCAGATACCTGATCGTATGTGTCTAAAAACAAAATATTGAGAAGTGTTTCACAAGGCTAAAACAAAACAATGGAGAGCTACTTACAAGCTTCAACCACTGATTGCATCAACCTTCGACAAGTGAACACTTCTGTGTAAGGAACAAAAAGAACCCTGTCTTTTTAACACAACTGGAACGGTATACAAATTGGGTTTGTTTTTTTTGTATCTATCAATACTTCAAGTATAAGCTAATTGCAGGAGATGTATATGAATTTGTGAAAGAGAAAAGTTTCGTTACATTGCCCTGGAGGTAGAAGTATCCTGAGCTAAGAGGTTATTTCACTTCAAGACCTAGAAACGAAAAGTACCTCTTGACTGAAGGATCTTCCATCTCAGTAACAACGTAACCAAATCTGTTCTCCATTAAAGACAGTGTTCTTGTCTGTTCCCGAATAAGTCCCGTGTTTCAGTACTTACTTACCTTCTGCTGTAGTAGTCGGGGGGAGGACGGGAGCTCATGGCTGCCCGATCTCTGTAGTACGGGTCGGAAGCGGCCGTCCTGGGGCGCTCGTATCGGTCGTACTCCGGGGGCGGGGGACGCCTCTCATAGCCGTAATATCGCTCCCGAGGAGGCTCATACCTACAGAAAAAATAAATCATAAACTTAATTCCGTAGTTTTAATCTTCTCTAAATTTATCCTTGGTTTCATCGAACCAAGAAAAGTATTCTATATATTTAACTGAAGGTGAAACTTGTCAAGTGGAAATTTGAACACGACTCCCAACTTACAGAATCAAATGATAACTTGCCATCATCAAAATTTATCCTCACCATTTGTAATTGAAAAGTTCATTTTACAATCAATAAAATTAAGATATCATTTAAATGCAACATTTCAACAATAGAAAGGTATCATTTAGTTAACGTGTCTGCATGCACAAAAAATGTTTGCAACAGAACAAGTAACTCGTCAACATCCTGGTTACTTACCCGCCAGCTGGTGCTCCAGAGCTTCTAACATTCAAGTACATCGTTAAATTTTTAGATAATTAACTGAAGGGCTTTGTAATTTGCTCAGCATGAATTTTATTACATGGTTAGCTCATGTACACAGGAGCATCAAAGCTTTTTTTTTAATCCAGTGTCAGACTCATTTTTCCCTTTTTTTTTTTAGTGTTGTCACAAATTTACCTATCTGGGGGTGGTCCTCTGCGGTCCTCCCTTGGGGGGTATCTGTAGTAATCGTCGTAAGGAGGGGGCCTTCTGTAAGGATCGTATCGGTCACGGCTGGGGGGTCCGTATCCCCGATCCCCACCACGCCCGCCTCCTCTTCCACCTCCACCTCTCATTCGGCCACCACCACTGAAAAGTACGCAAAAAATTACCAACTCGGAAACGTGCTCAAAAGACTGCCAATTTCCTATGCTACTATGTAAGTTCACAAAATATTATCGTTTTCTAAAATAGATTATAGGGATTAATCTTTTTCTATATGTATAAATGATATTTGCTTTCTATAAATTTTTTTGGAAGGGGGGGGAAGGGGAGGGGACCAAAATACTTTTAAATGTTAAGGAAACATACCCTGCCTTTCCACCTCCTCTGGACTTTCCTGTGGAAAGCTACAATATACAATTTCAAAATAATTCATCTCCTGTCAGAAAGACAATTAATCTAGCTGCAATTTTAATCAATTCTACTTCATTACTCAAATACATTATTGTATGCACATACCTCCACACGCATTCTGTTCCCTTTAATAGAAAATCCATCAAGAGCTTTGATTGCATCATCAGCCTCTTGTTCATCGTGCATATGCTGAAAAACACACCAAATGCTAAAATGAGTTTAAATAAATGCATTACTGGATATCATCAAATAAATGTCCTTTCACACCTACTTTTTAAGAGAATTTACTGAATAATGTCTATAAAAAAATACAACATATATATCTAATTGCATATCAGTTATAACATCTTTTTGTAGTTTTTCAAATCATCTAGGGCTTAAAAAATATAATACAAGTCTGACACTATAAACGGTAACTTTCGAAGAAAGCGGTGTTACTGTTGAAATCGGTACGCTTCAACAAGCGCAAATGTTGATTAACTCAATACTTTCGCTATTTGTAAATCCAAGCAAGAGATACATATATCGTGTTTGCAGCAATATTTTTTCGGAGATGCATCGCAAAACAATAACGGTATCAATCAAATCAAGATGAAAACATAACATCGACGAAATAACACAAATATTCTGGCAATATTCTGTAGGGCTGGCGTCTTTGCAATTCAGTT
Organism: Ostrea lurida; assembly: GCA_903981925.1. NCBI lineage: Eukaryota > Metazoa > Mollusca > Bivalvia > Ostreida > Ostreidae > Ostrea > Ostrea lurida. Next base: position 20,737 of record CAJDSM010000445.1, read on the forward strand.
TGAATATAATGTTGAATACCCAATTACAAATAAGATCGCTTGCATAGCCTTGTTTTCAGTTAACACTGATCATTGTGACACAACTGTTTAAAAGCAAATTACTGACACTTAAATTTTCATATCCATATTCTTTCTTCCGTTTTTTTTTTTTTTTTTTTATTGCCAGCCCTATACAATTCCCATTTTTTGAAGAACGGACATACCACAAAACCAAAATTTTTAAGGACATCGCATTCTGTTACTTTTCCATATTTTTCAAATAATTCACGCAGATCTTCTGAACGGCAGTTACTTCCCAGGTTACCTATAAATATTTTTGTCGGCATGGTAACGGTCTATATGCTGATCGATCTGAAAAACAAAGCAACATGTTTCATACGAGATCATATAAGCAACGGTTTTCCTCACGAATGAATAACGCAAAAATGATTCCTTGTTCAGTAGTCCTCTCATCGCATCACATATTCATATGAGTCATGAGGGAAGTGGTACAGATACGCAGTAGGTCAAGATCGGATTTTTCCTAGAATCTGAGAAAGGAAATAGTTGACTGTATAATTGCTCAGAATACGTTTTTTGTACAACAAGAAATGCGGTTATAAAAGATCGAGCATACGAACGCAAGCACGTATCCATTGCTATGCGTTATCCTGTGGTTCTTTGTTTCCACTATATTAGCACAAGGCCAGGGCGCGCACATAAATTATGTGAACTATTTTCAGTTGTGCGCTGCCATCAACTTAAAGATGCTGTAAACTGCAAAATCCAGTCTATGTTATTCATATTTGCAAATCGTAGTAAACGTATACTTACATGATATGCACCTAATGAGTATTTCTTTTTTAGCTTCTACCAGCCACCCATTCGCTATTCAAGATGGCCGACCCACGCTGGTATGACGTCACGAGCGCTTTTCGGAAGGTTGAGTCCGATTTATTTCGACGAAATACTATGGAAGCCCAACCAGACGCTCGGCAGACTCTGGTTGAAAGAGAAATGTGGGGCAAAACAGTGGTCAATCATAATTAATTTGAAAAATAAATTTAGAAATTATAAATAATGATAAATTAGAATAAATAAGTAAATAAATAGATAAATAAACTTTTTAAAGAAGATAAATAGAAATTACAAAAGGAAGTATTTTAATCTAACTTGGCATTGATTCCACATTTGGAAATCTTACAGTGGGACGGATGAATATGAGCTACCGTACCTACACTGGCCTAGAGTTTATAAAGCTTGGCCGTACTTAATTAGGATATACTCAAACTGGTACTCTGGATATAGTAGGTGCATGCGACTTGAGGGAGTTTTAAAGCATATAAAGGCAAAGATAACAAATAGTGGTCAATTTGAATACAAAAGCAAGAGTTGGGCAAACACTACACAAGAGGTGGGATCAGGTGCCTGGGAGGAGTAAGCCAGTGTCGTAGCTTGCATGTATGCTTGGATGCTCAACGCATCCCACATAATTTTGCCTTCTTTTTTTTTTCAAATGTGATTGTCTCCTTTGAAAAAGAGGCGCCATACTTTTTGCAACTGTCGATCTGTAGACCTTTGTGTTATCCGCTCAATTTGTTTTGCCCCTTTGCTTGATAGCTACTAAACTTGATATAGGAGTTCTCTTTAGGAGTAGGTGATCCCTATTGGTTTTTAGGTTACATGGCCAAAGATCAAGGTCAAACCGCTGTCTTAACCCCGTGTGTTGTCCACTCAATGTTTTTTAACCCCTTTGCTCGATAGCTACCAAACTTGGTACAAGGTTGTCCTTTGGACAATTGACTTTAGGTACATGGCCAAAGGCAAGGTCAAACCGTTTGACCAAGGTGTCAAACCGCTAAAGATTTGTTTTATCTGTTTTTTTCTACACAGGTACGGGGGGGGGGGGGGGTGTGGACAATGTTTCCATCATGCAAACACCATATCCCGATATCGCTTCCTGCGAGTAATAAAACGCAGAGTGTGACAGAAATTTGAAAAAAATTTAAAACCCCTGCTGGAATCAAACCCGCGATCTGCAGTTCAGACAAGGCAGCGTGCTAACTTATTGAGCTAGTCGCCTAGGCATTTAATTTTTGAATGAATTTATATATAACCCTGATAGTGATATTTTCATCCATATTTCAAAAGGAAGTCAGCCATTATGACGATGTAGAGATCCCCCTTAACCGGTCACACCCGCCGTGATCCCATATTGTCTTGATCAGGTAAACGGAACAATCCGAACTCAAATCAGTGTGTGAAAAACGGATTAACCATGGCTATGAAACACATCAGACAACAATAAATTTTAGTCTTGAGCATATACTCCATTTGAGTATTCTGAGAATGAATTTATAAAGTTTTATAACGATCAGGCTTAGAGGCTATAAAACTTTTACCACACTCATATTCAAACTCGTACTCTGTGCTGATATATATCTATCTAGATCATGTTTAGCCAAAGCATACTCGAGAATTAAATCTGGAGCATGTATATTCAAGTATGAGACTGATTCGATCAACGAAAAGATTAAGTGACAGCTGTTTACAAACGAGAAACTTCAGACGTATTGTACAATTTTCAACGTATGCCAGAAGTGGTGTATTCTAATTAAATTAATTCTCAAATTAGATGGTGTTAAACTATAATATCTCTGCAACTGATTCAATACACAGGGCTAATTCTGCCTATGGCCAGTTTTTAAATTGAGACAGTCTACTGCCAAGTAAGTTGCATCTGGCGGTGATGAAATTGTTACAAATTCAAAGATCATATTTATTTCCAAACCATTCATTTCAATGTAAATACAAATTTAAGAGAACATGAACAATCTCGTAAATTTATCCCGAATAGAATACAAAAACAAGAGTTGGACAAACACGGATCCTTGGACACACCAGAGGTGGGATAAGGTGCCTAGGAGGAGTAAGCATCTCCTGTCGACCGGTCACACCCCGCATCGAGCCCAGTTTCTTGATCAGATTATAAACGGAGTTCAGTAGATGAAAAACGGCTTAACAATTGCTATGAAACACATCCGACGGCATATGATACAATGGCTGCCCATATTGGCAAACTAAATCGCTATATATTTATAACGACTTAATTGATAGAATTTGCATAATGCTGCTTTTAAATGTGACTTCACCAGTTAACATATAGCTAACTTTTAGGATAAATATTACACGGTTGCTAAAAGTAATATTAATTCCTCTCTGTAAAAATTCATTATAATTTTCACAGGTGCCTGAAAACAGAAAATGACACATTTAAGCTTAAAATGTATTTCAATGTTTAGTTTATTTTTAATGTTCTTAAACATAAACATTTTTTGTCAAAAAAACCCAAGAGTTGTGGCCTAGGATGAGTAAGAAATGATTGACTCAAAAAGTCACGAGAGGATGGGATTATAACAGGGGGGGGGGGGTCCGTAGCTGGTCCTGTGCTCTTGAAAGCACTGTGATTTTTAGTCTGGTTTGTAAAAGCCAATATAGGCTCTTGTCATCCATCCTCACAACGTCAGGGCGTCCTGAGTCACTCGTGGCCGTGGTCCCACGGCCACGAGTGGACTCTAGGACCCCTGACGTTGTGAGGATGCTTGTCATCGTGAACGCTGATTTACAAAATAAACCAAAAAAAAACGAACAGTAACCAAGAAGAAACCAATATTTAAAAGACTAATCAATTTGACCACAATGCCCATCTTATGAATTCACTAAAATATTGTTTATCTATCCCGTAGGAAAGCGTTTAGTACCTTATTTATTGATAAGGAGGGATATGGGTGGCCACATGCATATCGATTTGAACAGGCAAGGGCATGCCCTAAATGCATCACAAATGTGTTATTTTAAAGCGAACCAAATACATATTAAGCTATTTGAAAAGCATTGCACTCCTGGCGAAATATTAGAAATAAATTGCCTATTTTGAAATCGAGGTACAGGTGACCGGTAAGAAATTCAACATACGATACAATATTTTATTTTTTGACATTTTAAGTTAAAATCTGTAAAGGAATGCAACGTAATTTATAAACTACAGAGATTTTATAAAAACATCCATGAATCGAAGTTAGGTTTATCCCATTATGCCCTTGCAGTATTGAAATTTATTGAAACCTCAATACCGGTGGTCAGTTTGTAAAATCCACGTGATGCCGATCACGTGATCAATCGAAAATATGAAATATATTAAGTCCTGAATATGTATTTTCAGTCCATCATTATTTTATCAATTATCAATAAAGTTCCAAAATGATTTATCCATTCTAATAAATGATGTTTTTCGATCGCATATTTTCAGTGAATTTTCCATTGCTGCGTAAACACCATATGTAGGTGATGATTGATGTTGCTACATAAGTATGGAAGTTGACGACGGAAATGCAGAAACGCCCTGTTTGTCATAACATGAGTTGTTATCTTGCCGCAGAGTACGAAGCAGTTGTGTCAAAGCATCAATAATATTACAAATATTTTCTTCTTAGTGTTGAGACAATTTCATTGCCACATAAGGCCCCTGGGGTAATGACTGACCCCTTCGGCCTTCGTAATTGAAATCCCCACTCATATTTCACATTTTCCCCCTTGTGTTGACTAAGTTTATTGACAAATATGTGGCAAGCGCTTGCGGTCATTATGACCCCCCCTTTCATAAATTGTTATATCTTGAAAAATATCATCCAACAATATGTTTCCTTTTCATTGTATCAACACAATTTTAAGACCCAAATGAAACGACCAGAGTGCCTAGCCTAACCCCAATCTATTACATGTAGTTATCTGTCTTGTTTTCTTATTGATCAATGTTCATTTATGGGTACTGGAAGATTCCTTGTCCATATACCTTTGAATAGTGGCACGTTGTAAATCCCAAACTTCTGCTCTTCTCCATAAAGCGAAGTGTTCAGGTGAGCGAAGTGACACATGGGCCTCTTAGTTTTAAAATATATTTACTGTAGTATTGCACACTGTAGACATTTATTTTGAAGAGTCGTTAAATTATATGATTTCCCTTCTGATACATAGTTTATGAAGTTTTCTTGTTAGATGATATTTATCAAAGTTCATAAAGATTTAGATCATTGAGTTTGAGCTTGAGTATGAAAGCGCGCTCATATAAACTTTATAACTTCCACGCCTTATTTAGCGTTCAGATTTATGTTGACTGATTTGTTTCATCCTTTTTAGACTGTCATTTTCATACTAGATTTGACGACGGGTAACCCATTTACTTTGTTTCGGGTGGACCGGTCAGCAGAGGATGCTTACTCCTCATGCGCACTGATCCTGCCTTCGCTTTTGTCGAAGGTCCGTGTTGCCCTACACTCGATTTTGTAATGTTTTTTTGGACTATGATTACGTTTGATACTTCAAGTTGTTACTTCACCATTTTATATCAAGTTGAATAAGCTTACAAGTTTATTTACGAACTGGCTAACTGCGTGCTTTAGGGGAATTGTAATTCTGTCCTTTTAATTTTAATAGATAAATAAATAATGATATATATAAATAATAATCTCATCTTGAAAACATCCCTCTGTAGTATGTAATGTAATGCCAGGCTTTCAGTACATCCAGTACTTTGATTTTTTCCCCCAATGCTTTAAAATCGGGATCGGTGTTCACGTTGCTTTTCCAGACAGGGAAAAAATCTGATTGGCTAAGCATTTTACAATGGCACCAAAAAAGCATGGAAAGCGTGGGAACTTGAAAAGAAAATCAAAATTAAAGCACAACCAGCTGTCCAAACGAGAAAGAAAAGACATGAAGGAGTATGGCGAACTTGACCCGCTCAGCAGTGGGTAAGATAATGTTTTGCTAGTATCATATGCGCATGTGCTTGTGTAGAAAAAAATCAAGACACGCCATGTACGGCCATAGCCATGGGGGAAATTTTAATTTGTACTTGGGCCAGTTAGTGTTGTCTTAATTTGACTACGCAAGTCCCTATGCTTCAATTTAAAATTTAATTAACCAGTACTATTTCGTTCCGTCCCAGAACCAACCAGTACCCTAATCCCTCAGTGGGGCGTCAGTCCAAATATCTAGCCGAGCTGAATCTCAACCGAGATTATCTTTGTCCCTGCACAGTCGCTTGTTTCAGAAGATTAGGTCTGTGAAGAATTTGTGTGTCCCTGGCCTGGTTAATGCAGTTTCAAGAGAGCCCAGTGGCGGATTCAGAGGGGTTACACCTGGTGTGAGTGCCTCCTCTAAAATTTTCAAATGAATAGCTACGGTAGGGAAAATATGTACTTGGCCAGTTGGGCCAGTTAGTGGTGTATAAATTTTACTATACAAGCCCCTATGCTTCAATTTAAAGTTTAATTAACCAGTAATATGCCGTTCCGTCCCTGAACCAACCAGTACCGGATACCCTACTAGTCTCTTTGTCCCTGCACAGTCACTTGTTTCTGAAGAATGTGCGCATCCCTGGCCTGGTTAGTGCAGTTTCAGGGCTTTCAGGAGAGTCCAGTGGCGGATTTAGAAGGGGCAAAACCGTCGCACGCCCCTTCTAAAATTTTCATATGAATTTTTTGTTCAACTCTCTGGGAAATATCCTTCGATTTATGAAGAATTCAGTCACATCCTTGAGTCAAGACTGGTAAACTAAATAAACCTATCTAGCATTCTCATGTAGTGTTAGTTATCAATTTTTATTCTATATATACAATATAGTTAATTCTGGTTCTTTTTTCCATGTTAGAATTGGCGTTAAGGGACGGTTTACAAAACTGACAGACATGGAAGACGATCACCAACAAGTAAGTAAACATATAAACTGAATGACTCGAACTGGTAACTCAGATTTTTCAAACATGTATAGTCCTGATAAGGTGTTTGATGAAGAAAGACTCTTAACTTTTTTCCCCTTAATGCCACCTTTTGACGCACTGGCCATTTCCTCAAGGCCTTCTATGCTTTCCCCTTAGAGGTTTTTTGAATATGAAATAAAAGCACTGATGTATGGTTTAAAAGTTGATTTATAAAGGTTAGAATGTTCAAACATCTAACAAACTAATATATCAAATGGATTTGTGATAAATTAAACCTTCTTTATACATTGCCAAAAAAACAATACAAGTTACTTGTAAGAAAAAATGCAGGTGCAAACAGGTATATGAAAAAATATTGTTTTTAACTTCAGAAATCAAATAAATTGAAATAAATAAGTATAAACATATTTTAAATTAATAGTGGTACTATATATTGATGTTCATCTGAAATTTTATGATTTTATATTCAATAGTAAATGCAACAGGTAAAGGTTTTGTAAACTCACACCATGGCAATTCAGCCAAAAACATGTAAAACACACAATTCCAGAACAGGAAACATTGCATAATCAATTGTGTACATGTCCCCTTATCCACTTGGGATGTGTATAGTACACAACCCACATTTTGAGGCCTAGTTAAGCTCTGTTGGTTGAGTGCGTCAAAAGGTGGCATTAAGGAAATGACTGTGCGTCAAAACGTGGCATAGGGGTAAATGGATAGAAAGGTCTAAGGGGAAAAGAGTTAATATCTTCATTCCATTTCATGATCTTCCCATTTATTTGTAGCTCCAAAAGTCAGAAACATCCGATTCTTCAGATGAGGAGGTTGATGCCTACCATCAGCTTGTAGCGTCTGTCCATGGGAAATTACCGAGCAGTAGCGTAGGTCAGTCCAGTATCTACTTCATTCACTGTAGATTCCCGAGATGCAAAGATGTAATTACAAGATAATTCTCAGGGTCATATTACAATGACAGATGGAATCGCCTTAATCTGGGCCACACTGGAGATTCCTTAACATATACATGAAAAATTTATTATGATCACACAATTAAGTGAGAAGTACTACTCCAGAAATAAAATGAATTGCTTTGATTTTGTTGATATACCTGTGAAAACTCTTGATCAGTAGATTGTCACATATTCATCATCTCCTGATTCGTTAACTCCACGTTATTTCATGATGTTATATATGCAGATAGCGCTCAGGGATTCATTTAGGTTCTTTTTACTACCGGTTAAGGGTACCTTTCCCCCTTTGACAACAAAGGAAAATTTCCCCTTCCACAGGTAAAAATCTCCTCTGATTTTTAAAAACCACACAAAATATATGGAGATTTTTACAAAAATCAGTTTGATACATGTATATTCTAAGTAATTTCTTCTATTATCATAAAAGTTTTACAATTAATAGAAAAGAATCAGTATTAAATCAATAAATTGATTTGCCCGTTTTCATGTGATTAAATCTAATATGGAATTGACTGTAATGCAACAAATGAACAACCATATTTATATATGGATAAGACAGTCTGTAAATTTTATTCCTTGGTTTCCATTTTTTCGTTGACTTCCATTTACAGACTCTGATAATGATATGTTAGAGGAGGAGGAGGAGGTTGAGGAAAGCAATGGAAAGGAGGATGTGTTGAGTGAAGATGATGAGGAGGAAGAGGAGACAGACAATGTGGAGAATGGAAAAGAGGTGGGAGAAGATGGACCTGAGGTGGAAGATGAAAGCAATGAAGAAGATGATGAGTCGGGCGATGAGAGTGAAGAAGAGGAAGAAGAAGAGGTTTTAGAAGGAGAAGAAGATAGAGAAAAATTTGACATTAAAGAGTGTGGTAAGTTTATTTTTATGCCATCAAATGGAATCGCCATATAGTATTCGAATATTTTTTAGCTCACCTGAACCGAAGGTTCAAGTGAGCTATTCTGATCGCCTTTTGTCCGTCGTCTGTCTGTCCGTCTGTCCGTCTGTCCGTTAACTTTTCAACATTTTCGACTTCTTCTCAAGAACCGCTGGGCCAAATTCAACCAAACTTGGTACACATCATCCTTGGTAAGAATGCTTCAAGTTTGTTCAATGAAGGACCAGGCCCCCTTCAAAGGGGAGATATCACGAAAATGCAAAAATAGGGTGGTGTCATTTAAAAATCTTCTTCTCAAGAACCACTGAGCCAGGAAAGCTGAAATTTATATGGAAGCTTCCTGATATAGAGGAGATTCAGTTTGTTCAAAATCATGACCCCGGGGGTACGATGGGGCCACAAATAGGGGATCAAAGTTTTACATATGTTATATAGGGAAAAATCTTTAAAAATCTTCTTCTCAAGAACCACTGGGCCAGGAAAGCTGAGATTTATATGGAAGCTTCCTGATATAGTGGAGATTCCAAATTTGTTCAAATCATGACCCCCGGGGTACGATGGGGCCACAATTGGGGATCAAAGTTTTACATATAATTATGTAGGAAAAATCTTTAAAAATCTTCTTCTCAGAACCACTGGGCCAGGAAAGCTGGATTTATATGGAAGTTCCTGATATAATGGAGATTCAAGTTTGTTCAAATCATGACCCCCGGGGATACGATGGGCCCCATTAGGGGATCAAAGTTATACATATGATTATATAGGAAAAATCTTTAAAAATCTTCTTCTCAAGAACCACTGGGCCAGGAAAGCTGAGATTTATATGGAAGTTTTTTGATATAGAGGAGATTTATGTTCAAATCATGACCCCTGAGGGTACGATGGGGCCCAATAGGGGATCAAAGTTTTGCATATGATTATATAGGGAAAATCTTTAAAAATCTTCTTCTCAAGAACCACTGGCCAGGAAAGCTGAGATTTATATGGAAGCTTCCTGATATAGTGGAGATTTAAGTTTTGTTCAAATCATGACCCCGGGGGTACGATGGGGCCCAATAGGGATCAAAGTTTTACATTTGAATATATATTAAAAATCTTCTCAAGACCAAAGACAACATTTACCTTAAAGCTTCCTGATATAGAGTGTGAGGGCCAAGGTCACTCAGGTGAGCGATGTGGCCCATGAGCCTCTTGTTCCAGTTCTTTTATGCAGCCACAGTAGACTTCTGTATAAAAAAAAAAGTACTTGATTTTACAGAGGAAATAAAATGCATAACACAACAATACTGATATTAAAGAATCGTTAAGGAATTCATAGAAATGTGAAGATTTGAAAGTGAATAGCTTAGGGCTATTCCAGTAAAAATTATCTGGGAGGATTGGAACGCCAATGATTTTTAGACACACCCCCCCCCCCCCCCCCCCCCCCTTTAGAAAAACATCCCACTGACAAGATAACAATGATTGTCATTTTCAGAAGAGGGGAGGGGGGCAGGTAATGTGTATTACATAGTAACTTTCAAAAGAATAATGCAAAATATAAAGTCCACAACTAGACTGAATTTACTTCGAATTGATTTTTGGCAGGTAGTAATAAAAATTGTACATGCTTGTGTTTCAGATCCATTTAGTGTCCATTATGAAAGAGACTTGCCAGAGGCTTTTGTTGAAAGCTTGAGTCAAAAAGAAAAATGGACGAGAGAGGAAACCAAGGTAGCTCATATAAATCAATTGTCGGGCTGATTTATGTTTCTGTGTAGACAGTGTGAATTATGTCTATACATGTTTTGATGTTTTTACAGGTGAAGCATATTGGCCATGGTTTATTTGTAAGCCCAGAAGAACATTGCCATGTGAAAGATGTCGCAGTTCAAGATGGTGAAAATGACTTGAAATCTCTACATGTAAGAATTGTGAAATCTCAACATGTAAGAATTGTGTATCTGAAGAATGATATCCCAAGTCTTTGAGAACAAAAATCAAAGGACCGAATATCGTTTGGGTCTGATTTGGTTCTTCTAAACACATGAACTTTTCATGTACACTTTCTTCAGTTTTAGGTGTCTATTATTATTTAACACCAAAAGTATCACACCTTTTCTCTCAAGATGACGTAAAAAAAAAAAGAAAGAAAAAAAAAACTATATATCTAAACTGATGCAGTTTGTTGACAGAAATTATCTAGCTGTTGTGTCACTTGCGTGTGCATAATATTGACATTTCTACAAAAGATGCATACCCGAGATGTACATAGTATTACATATATGTCATAGCAATATAATTCTTATTCATGAAGTAGCTCTTTATTTGGGGGGGGGGTGGTATTTCCTTTGGAGCTATTTTGTCGGCATTTGACTTTAACCATGTGCAATTATTTCTAGATCGATAAATCATGTACCCTAGCAATTATAATTGTATTTAAATTAAATTTGTGAAAGACGACATTTCTTAGTTTATATTTACAGGTGAAACACAAACTTGCTGAAGGTGTAGAAAGTGCCAACAGAAAATTGTGTAAAGTTGAAAATTTGAAAAATGGAGGTGAGTAGCTTCCATGTCTAAATGATTTTCGTACCAAAAAAAAATTGGTTACATTACATTTCTCAATGTCTGATTCCTTTCAGCACCACTGACAGCGTTCCAGATGTCACTCTTCAAATTCTGAATAAATACCAGGTATGCTTTGAACTAAATAGTAATAGAAATGATATTTCATTTCCCTGTTACAAGATGTTGAGTCTTTCCTGGGTGTATACATGTTGGTGAAAGCATAAAGCAGGGGAGAGAAGACATGAAGGGTGCTTGATACAAACAGAAAAATGAATGTGTTGGTAGATACTGTAAACGAGAATATTTTAGCGCAACGACCCCTCCTGGTCAACAATATAAATGTCAGTAAAAAACCTTTTAGCGCAAATTTAATTTAGCGCAATCGTAGGTCTGCGCTAAAGGCGCTAAATAAATAGTGCGCTAAATATTCTCGTTTTACAGTATAATAAAATTTCTGTCTTAATTTGGTTATAGTAATAGTATAAATAAAAAATTCCTAAAACACAAGGGACTTTAAATTTTTCTATCATGCTACAAAGTTGAAATTATCAACTCTCCCTATATATACAAAGTAACTCTATATTTAAACTTTCTCCACTCTTTTGGATTTCATTGAAAAATTGTTGGAGTAAACTTCATTCCATATGCACGAATTGAATTCAATTTAATGCATTCCATTCAGCGAATTGATTCATTTTACTTACCAAAGTGTAAACTTTCATTTTCACCAATTTTTAAAAAAAAGAGTTTGTATCAAATGTCAATAAGGCGATGCATTAAATACTATTCAGGATGTTTACTATCCAGAGAGAAATCATCTTAATGGAGAAGAAATCCGGCTTGTTTACTGTCTGCACGCTTTGAACCACGTCTTAAAGTAAGTAAAAATATGTAGTGGATAAAAATTAAGTTTTATGCTCATTTTGAAAAAATAGAGTGTAAATGGTATTACCGTATATAAAGTATAATGGGAAAAATGGGTTGTTTTCAGCTCTGTGATCAAAGCTGATAACATTTTGTTTTGTAGGATATTTAAAATCCCCTAACTGAAAATATTTATACACAACTAAATGTGTCTTTTGTAAGTTATGTGGGTAACGTGTGCAATCTATGTGGGTCATCCTAACATAATATATATTAAACAAAGAATGGACTTTGTTATTATTTTGAAATCATAGTCATAATTGAGAGAAAAAATGATGCATTTTACATGTACATAATACGTATAAAAAATTTTTTTCAGAACAAAGAAGTCGAATCATTACACACAACACCAAGATGAAGTTGAACAACAGGCTACAGACCAGAGTAAGATTTTCAGATTTTTACAAGAATAAGTTAAGAGATTATCACTGAATTTGATCTTTTTTGAAAAAAAATCGGCCATGATTTTCTCTTGTGTGGAAACAGTTTCAATTTGCAGTCAATATACACTGAAGAGTTTGGATCGAATAAATATATTTTTGTTTTAAAAATATGGGGTTTTTTTTTTTTTGGTCTCTTGTATAGACCAGCGTTATTCTTCTTGTTCTGTGTTACAGGGAGTACCAAGATCAGGGCCTGACTCGTCCAAAAGTTCTGATCGTCCTTCCATTCCGAGACTCCGCCCTCAAAGTCGTCAATATCATGATGCAGTTGTTGATGTCATCAGACCAGGTCTGTGTATGAGCGCGTGTTGATTTTGTGTGTATGGGCGCGTTTTGATTTGTGTATGGGCGCGTGTTGCAGACCTGTTTACACTTACGATTTCTCCGTATTTTGTACGGATTTTGAGACCAAAAATACGTCTTACGTTTTCATGTCCCGAAAATACGGAAATCGGAAGTCTGTCCGTTCATATTTTAATGCTTATAGTTTGGTGTTATTATCCGCGTTGTATTGGACGCGTGAATAATCGCTAGAACCAGGGAGTTGTAAAACATTTCCCTGATACATAGGTCATGTTAATGAAATGATTTAAAAATGGCCGAAACCCGCGAAAGAAGGCACGATATGATCATCTTCGTAATTTCTTGGCCCTTCTTCTAAAGGAAGCACTTATGTCCATTGCAGTATTTGCAACGTAGATTTCTCATGTGCTCATGCAGGAAGAAATCATGGCTGTAAACACGCTATGCATATTACACAAGCAATGGAAGTCCTTGGAGTCTTCGTAAAGGAGAAATAGGAGTATTCACGATTTTCGGTGAACAATGCAAACAGGGTTGGCAAAAAAGCGGTCAATACTAGTATTGGACGCGGCCGGTGGTCAATACTTGGTTAAAACCGGTCAATACTGGTCAATAGTTGGTCAATACTGGTCGATATATGGTCAATTGAAGATTTAATGGTCATTATTCTATAGTCTACACTCACAAGAACGTGCACTCATAACATCCATACAACTCAACAAGAAGCGTGCACGTCATAATCCATACAATCACAAGAACGTGCACTCATACACCCATGACACTCACAAGAACGTGCACTCATACATCCATGACATCCCATGACCTCAGCAAAGAACGGTGCACTCAATACATCCATACACTCACAAGAACGATGCCATCCACTACATTCCATACAATCACAGAGAACGTGCACTCATACATCCATACACTCACAAGAACGTGCATCCGCATACATCCATGACCACTCACAAGAATACGTGCACTCATACATCCATACACTCACAAGACGGCATCCATACATCCATTACACTCACAAGAAACGTTGCATGCCATACATCCATACATCCATACACACTCACAAGAACGTGCATCCATACAATCCATACATCCATACACTCACAAGAACGTTGCACCTCAACATACCATACACTCACAAGAAACGTGCAACCATACATCCATACAATCCATACACTCACAAGACGTGCACGCTGTCATGACATTCCATTGACACTCAAACAAGAACGTGCACCCATGGACAATTCCAGCAAGAATTTTAATTTCATAAAAGGTGATATTTGTTTGACCAATAAACAAGAGGCGCACACACCTTATCGGTTACCTGAGTACTAGTATCAATAACACGAAATGTTCTATAAAAATGTTCCATATCAATATTTGAAATAAAAAAAAAATGTTAGTGAAAGGGTGAAGATGACGAACAGCGATCAATCTCGTAAGTCTCAAACAGAAGACAAAAACAAGAGTTGGGCAAGAACCCCTGGACACACCAGAGGTGGTGCCTAGGAGGAGTAAGCATTCCATGTTGGTCGGTCACACTCGCCGTGAGCCTTTTATCTTGATAACTAAGGTAAACGGAGAAATCCACAGTCAAAATAAAAGTACGATAATACATCAGAGGTGGTATGTACTTCTAGTATACCGGAAGAAGACGAAGAAAAAGAAGACCAAGAAGAAAAAAGAAGAAGACGAAAATCAATGTACGTATAAATAACGGTCTAACAATTGGTGTGGAGCACGTCAGGCGGTATATATAAATGAGTGAAGTTAACACGTGGTCTTGTTAACGTAATCATAATCCAAACTTGGGAATCCCCCCCCAAAAAAAACAAACCAAAAAAACACCAAAACACAATATATATAAGTGTAGAGCAAACACGGACCTCACGATCAAAACGAAGGCAGGATCAGGTGCCAGTAACATCCTCTGCTGACCGGTCACACCCGCCGTGAGCCCGTAGTCGAAACAAAGTAACGGGATTACCCGTCGTCAAATCTAGTACGAAATTAAAATGACAGTCCTAACAAAGGGTATGAAACAAATCAGTCAAAATATGCCTTGGTGATATTTGTAATCGCAAACAAGGTCATGTATAGCGACCGTAGAATTTGCTAGATTCGTTATAACCCTGCAACATCAACTTTTTTGTTAGTAGTTGGCCTCACTTTAAAAAGTCCTCATACGCATGGCATGCTCTTGCGTATCGATTCAACTGGGAGACATACATACTATAAGCAGGTGATAGTGGTATATTACTACATAAAAAGGAAAAGTTGACGATTGCAAAGTTAAAGTCATCACGTTTATCATATAATATTATACATTTTATATATATATGAAGCAGGTACGTCAGGTGTCCTTTATTTCAAGTTCGTCGGGAAACATCAAATGGACATAATTGTGAAAATTATGATTGTTAATTGATAGGACGTCGTCTATATACCTATATGTAAAGTTAAAGGACACGGCAAGCTTTTTGTTTTTATCCCGTAACAGTTTTTAACAAGTTCTGCTTCATATGTCTGCCAATAATGGGGCACAATGGCAAACAATATTCGGTTATCTCCTCCT